>JBCNJP010008000.1:0-22500 GCA_039602395.1 Deinandra increscens subsp. villosa
ACCCAGTTTTCGTTTAAAATGGTACCGGTACCGGTCAGGTACGAGTATGATACCCGTGCTCATTTTGAGCCAACCCAATGTAACACCCCAAAATTTCATAACCCAAATTATATACGTGTGCTATACGTGTTAAGTAGCTAAAACGTATATTGATCTGGTTATGGGTTGATAAATGGGTAAATGGAAATGGATTTCAATGCTATACGTGTTTATACATATGATATATGTGTTAGAACTACGTATTCTATAGCTAAAATGATGAAAAATGCATAAATGGATGTGTTAAACGGTAAAGAAAGTAAAATATGAGATGGATATATGTATATACGAATAACATGATGATATATGTGTGAATTGATAGATATATACATGTGAATACGTGTATTAATAGTTAATGAAAAAGTAGAAGGGCTAAAAGTGTAATTTATGCAAAGATACAAACATATACGGATATTATACGTATCTATAATTATTATAAGTATCCCGATGCTTAGAATATAGTAAAGATATATCCTAATATGATTCGTAACATGAAATGATAAGTATTGTAAAGTTTGAGGGGCTAAAACGTAATTTAGCAAATAATAAAGAAAATATATATATAAATGTATATATATGTTATCATACGAATCCCGAGCCTTAGAAACCTTAGAAAATGTTATAAATATGTCCCATAAGGTTTTGGTACATAAAATGATAAAATGTTAGAAGTTTAGGGGCTAGAAATGCATTAAACCAAAGCTGAGGGACCAAAAGAGTAAATTACAAAATTCTGGCCGGAAAACCAGTGGCTCGCGTATCGAGAGCCACACCCATTCGACCTGCGCGATACGCGAGGGCCGTGATTACAGCAGAATGGTTCCAGGATCGAAAATGGCCACGTTAACACACTTGCAGCTCACGATTCTCTTCATACGTGTCAAATTGGAAAGCCTCGTCACTTGGGGACGTGTTAGGAGGTTAAGGCGCATCAAATAGTATAAATAGGAACTTCGATTTCACTTCAAAACTCGCAAATTCACTGAAACATCACCCAAAAACCCTAAAAATGAGCCAGAACTTCGTCGGAGCAATACGAGCAATCGGAGAAGAGTTAGAAGCCAAATTTCTGCAGTCACCCCTTATTTGGTATTCTTGACAATAACCTCTTTCAGTTTTTGTTAATATTATGTCTAAGTATGGTTTCTAGAAATGATCTAAAATTAGGGTTCTTGAGCTTGTTTTGCTAAAATCGGGTGATCGGGTGGGAGTTAGGCTCTGAATTTTTGTAGGTACTCTTAAAATGATATTATATATGAAATACCTAAGTTTATTTTACAATTGGAAAAGGTTTTGTTAAGGTTTTGTAAACGGGTCAAAAATTAGGGTTTTCATGTCGTTGTTCTGCCCAAATCAAGTAAACGGTTTTGAATTAAGCTTTTCCATTTTAAAGGATATTATAAAATATTATAATGGGTAATGCCCTAAGACGGTTTGAATAAAAATGAGTTTTGCTATAGAAACAAGAAAAATGGGAAATTAGGGTTTCGGAATATGGATATTTAATATAAAATAATCCAGAGGGTTTAAGGACTTGAATTTTGGTATTGTAACATATTTATATATATAATAAGTATATATGAGGTTAAAATGAATAAATGCTAAAGTTTTAAAAATACCAAGTTAATCAGATATTAGAAGTTCGTGCGGACGGAAGGGTAAACGCCTGTACACTGAGGTTTCTGGCATAGCGAGGGTGTCGCATAAATCCAAACTGGGTAATTGCCTATAAGGGCATTTTGGTCATTTTAACCTATTAAAAGGATAATCTTAATAAATATATAATATTAAGATAATAAGAGACGGAGATAAACATAGGGAGTGTTCATTATATGAAACCTTGCGTTAACGCCATACGATACGCAAATTAGGTTAAATCGGGAACCGTTGCGGAAGTTCCGTTCGAGTAACGAGTTAAAGACATAAGGTGAGTTCTATGAGCCCACTCTTTAAATGTTTTAAATATTTTAAATGTTGTAAATGTTTTCGGGCAGATATACATACAAATGTTATGAAAATATATTCGAATGTTTTATAACTAAGATATTGCCTGTTTTAACTCTTAGAATTGTTAAAAGGTTTTTGATTGATATATACGTAAAAGGTTATGAAAATGATTATTGATGAAATGCTTTACAGTATTAAACTGTTAAATGACTGTTGATTTGAAATATACGTAAAAGGTTATGATAGTGTTTACGGATAAAATATCCTAAACTGTTAAACTGTTGAGTTACTTTAGGAATGATATATAGGGGAAATGTTAAGGAAATGTGTTAAAATGCTTTTTACCTATTTTGTGCCAATACACCTATGTGAAATGTGTTAGGCCTATAACTGTTATAAATAATGATTACCTGTTATAAACTGTTTACGGGAAAGTTATAATAAAAGGGTAATGAAAAGAATGGAACTTTTTATATAAAGTTTGAAATAGAAAATGTGAATGTTTGGTCTAAACTTATGTATGTGAATAAGTGTCGGATAAATATGATCTTATTAGCCTTGTTGTGATTGTAAGATGTAATCTATATTGGGATGATTCTATATCATATCCGTTTGTATTTAAGGTGTGGTGGATACGCTGCGGTACTTCCTATATATAAACACCCGTAATACAATAGGAAATGTTATAGAATCAGTCCAGTATAGGTTTCACTGAAGTTTAACAAGACCCATAACATTATATTTATAAAACGCTTAGTTCCATATACGGGTGATGGACTGGTGTTGAAAAGGTTATGAGTCCAAATACAAATGTTATTTAAATGGGCTTTTAAAAAGGGTTGAAAAGGTTGAAAAGATTAAAAATGTTGAAAAGGTTAAAAAGGTTTTAATCTAAGCAGATATTGTCTAGTGAAAAGGGAAAGGTGGTTGTACAATCAGAAGCGGGGAATGACGGTTCTCCGGGGTAGCGACGACTGCTTACTTTGAAAAGGTATTCGGGTGGCGACGGTTGCCTGAGGAACTAACGTGGTTCCAATAGACAATGCTTAGTAGTATGAATGGTTAAATGTTTTGGTATAATTATGTTATGTCTTATACCTGATAAAAGATAAATGATTAAATGTTTTGGTATAATTCTGTTATGTCTTATACCTGATAAAGGATAAATGATTAAATGTTTTGGTATAATTCTGTTATGTCTTATACCTGATAAAGGATAAATGATTAAATGTTTTGGTATAATTCTGTTATGTCATATACCTGATAAAGGAGAAATGATTAAATGTTTTGGTATAACTCTGTTATATTTTATACCTGATAAATGTTATAAAGAAGGGGTCGTTAGGCCCAAATGTTTGAAGTAAACCTTTCAAGGAAAGGTAAAAGTTTTAAATACTTAGAACTCACCAGCATAAGCTGACCTTTAAAAGCATGTATGTCAGGTATCGGTGATGTTTAAAGTAGCAAGGGAAGGGCTCTACAAGGGCAGATTAGATGGGCAAGCTATTAGGAATGACTCGGTAGTAGACTGGCATAGCTATAGATAAGATCTAGTTATAGATTATGTTATTATCTTCCTTACTATTGTAACTCGTTATTTATATAAATGAAAAATTTTTAATTTCCGCTGCTTAGTTATCTCCTTTGTACCATGTGTTCATGAGTAAATCCGACACGTGACCCCTCCTGGAGCCAAGACTGGGAGTGGGCGTCACAAGTTGGTATCAGAGCCTTGGTTTAAGAGATTTAGATACTAGCACGGTATCTAGACTTAAACTAGGACTCTTGGTAAACAAAGTAAGGTAAGTTAGGGAATGTAAATGCCAGTCAGGATAGTCATGCCCATAGGAAAAATGTTGCACGAAGAACATAGGAGGTAGGACTTAAGGTATGCAAGTGCGGAGAATACCCGATTGCAATTAGCTACTGCAAATTTGGTATTTTACCCAAATAAACATATCATAGGTTCTAACTGTTATGTGGCCTAGTGCGGGGTAGGTTAATTGACAGTGAGATACGTGGTCAATAAATTTTAAGGAATGCCTAGAGAAATGTAGTTTTAAAGGACCGGTATTTTTAAAATTTCCGGTAACGGATGAAAGGAAAAGAACGGACACCAGGGATGACTGTGATGAGAATAACTGGGTTTTGAACGCATCATAATTATATAAGTGCACGTATATAATTATCATGAATTCAAAGTTTGGAGACTTCACGTCACATGAGTTCTAAAGTGTAAGATTATTTCGATCGTAAGATCAGAAGAGTAGAAATGATAGTCATGATAGGAATGCGAATAGGACATCCGATACGAAATCTGATGTAAGTAAAGACAAGTACCTTCAGCAAAGACATGAAAGCCGTTATGTTAGAAATAATGGTAGAAGCATTAAAGGTTACGTTGCTATCGATTGTTAATCAATTTCCGGAAGCTTTGACGAGGAAAATGTCCAATAAAGCGACCGCTAGTGGAGCTAGTCCCGAGGAAGCTTCTGGTAGAAATAGACTCTCGATGAAAGAAAAACGGAAACGGTACGAGGGTGAAGAAGGTCTTGAAGACAATGACGGTAGATTCCACAAGAAGGCTAAGGGAGCTTCTGAACAAAGAAGGCCGATATGCCAGATGTGCAAGAAACGTCATCATAGAAATTACATGGGAGAACTCAGGAACCGTTGAAGATGAAAAGAGGTGTAGACAAGCCTAGAATGTCACCTTAAAGCAAAGAAACTGAAGACGTGATAGACGCTGTCACGATAAAGTAGAAATGAGAATTGCTACGGCAAGAATAGTGGAAACAACGTTCCAAGCTACGTTGCTACCTTCAGAAGACCATCACTATAAGTGATTGGCCGGAAGGCTCAAAGCAGAAGCTAGCAATTTGAAGTTAAGGATAGTTCAAAGAAGAATGACCAAGGTTACCATAAGCTGGATCGAGAATCCATGATCTTAGGAGTATGGAGGCCCAGAATAGGCCAAGAAGAACCTATGTCCTAAGGGATATGGTTTCTTAAAATGGCAGGATGAAGGCACACGATGATTGGATAAACTACACAAAGAAGAATTCCAGCATAAGAAGAGGAAAACCATTGTCAAGGAATCCCGTAGTCAAGCTACCTTAGACAGTTTAGGATTACGTCCTCCTTAGGACAAATGCAAAGATGTCAAGATAAATGACCTCAAGACAAATGTTGATACACGGACGAGCCTGGCGATTCGATATTAGCAACAATTGCAAACTTAGAAGTCGGAATTCGATATTAGGAATTGTCACACAGTGTATTACACCGATGCGAATAAATGATCAGTATTTGACAAATGTTCTTCTTAAGATCAATACCCAGTTAGGGGTAACGATAAAGAAATTTAGACGTTGAATGAATTGGCTCGCGAGATACTACGCGCAAACTGTCTGTAACCAGAAGAAGGCTCGATTTCATATGCAAGGATCGTGATGGCTTGGCACTAAAGATTACAACACATGGAAGTATATGGGTCAAGAGGTAAGTCATACTCAACGTATGCCATTGTCTCGGAGGCAAGATCAAGATGTCGAAGGACGTACCAGAAAATCCAAAGAGCAACTCGATTGATGAAGAAATGAAGTTCCAAAATCAACTCGACACTGAAAGCAACGTCAGGAGTAACATCAGAAGCAACGCCAGCAGCAACAACATTAGAAGCAACAACGCCAGAAGTAGAAACACCGTACCAGTTATCTCTAACAGAAGCCAGAAGATTTCTTTAGACCAAATATATCGCCTTAGGATACTCCAGCAATTTCAAGACAGAGGATGGAAGCCAAGGATATGCATAGACTGCAAGAAAAAGCTGTCAGTAAAAAGCAGATATCCTTTGTTAAGGATCAACAAACTATTCAAACAACTACAAGGAGCAAGACGATTCCCCAAAGATGATCTGAGATCAGATTAGCACCAGCTAAAGGAGTAAGAATGAAACTGTAAGAGAACGACTTTTCGGAAGCAAAATAATCATTACAAGTGATTAGTAGTGTTGATTGGAATGCCGAACGCTCCTTCAATCCCAGAAATCTCGTAACTGAGCATGCTGACAAATGACGTTCTGAGGATCAGGAAAAGAAAGAGGCTATGCTAATACATCTGAATCCGCTAAGACTTTCCAAGGATGTAACACCATTAGGTTGACTAAGAAGATGTCAAGTCCTTTTGGAATCCTAATCAGTAGCAGGCATGGAATGAAGTAATGAACAAATTAACTTGGGCATCGGTACGATCATTACCGATTAGGCCTAATGGAAAAGGGAAATTGCAGCAAAAGTATTTACACTCAAGATATGCAAAAAACAAACGAGGTTGTACGCAGAATGTCCAAATTAGTTATTTAAGTAAGTAATAGATAGTCATGAATTATACTGATTTTGTTGTAGTTAGAATAGTAATATCGGCCTACACCAGACTAGTAATAGTACACCTCTAGTTGTATCCAGGGTGTGGTGGATACGCCGCTAGTACATCCTATATATACACCTAAGGTACAACTAGAAGTGGCACTAGAATTAGTCTCGTGCAGGTAGATATTACGGGCCACTGTGGAAAACGAATCAGTAGCATTCATGAATACGTATCACTTACTAACAAGTAACTGAGGGACTGTTAATGCCCGGAAGAGAAATTCAAATCTTTTAGCATGCGGATAAATGTTTAACGTACGTAGAAAGTTGAAACAGAATGGTAGAAGCTTCGCGATAAATTTCAACTTTAGGAAATTCGAAGCAAATTCCGGTGGGATTCATAATCAGGCTACCTTATATGTAGCTAAGGAATTATGACACTACCTAGATAGAATGTGATTGATATAAGGAAGAGTTCCTTTATTTTGAGAAACGTATTCTCCCTAATCGTTAGCTAGACTGTTCGTTAGAAATGCGGTTCACATTCTAATTGTGAACATGATTTTGTGAATAGGATAGTTAAAGTATTACCTTATAGGTAATAGAGTTAAATGATAGATGGTCATAGAAAGTTTGTTACGATGTTAAAATCATAGCCTAGGAACCAAGTGGTTCATATGATATGGATGCATTAAATGCATAGAAAGGTTTCCGGATTAATTCGAGAAAGGAAAGAGAGGTGAAAAGGTAATGATCTCATTGTGAGTTATATCACAATTTGAGTAAGTTTCGAGGATGAAACCTTTTAAGGGGGATAGAGTTGTAACACCCCAAAATTTCATAACCCAAATTATATACGTGTGCTATACGTGTTAAGTAGCTAAAACGTATATTGATATAATTATGGGTTGATAAATGGGTAAATGGAAATGGATTTCAATGCTATACGTGTTTGTACATATGATATTTGTGTTAGAACTACGTATTCTATAGCTAAAATGATGAAAAATACATAAACGGATGTGTTAAACGGTAAAGAAAGTAAAATATGAGATGGATATATGTATATACGAATAACATGATGATATATGTGTGAATTGATAGATATATACATGTGAATACGTGTATTAATAGTTAATGAAAAAGTAGAAGGGCTAAAAGTGTAATTTATGCAAAGATACAAACATATACGGATATTATACGTATCTATAATTATTATAAGTATCCCGAGGCTTAGAATATAGTAAAGATACATCCTAATATGATTCGTAACATGAAATGATAAGTATTGTAAAGTTTGAGGGGCTAAAACGTAATTTAGCAAATAATAAAGAAAATATATGTAAATGTATATATATGTTATCATACGAATCCCGAGCCTTAGAAACCTTAGAAAATGTTATAAATATGTCCCATAAGGTTTTGGTACATAAAATGATAAAATGTTAAAAGTTTAGGGGCTAGAAATGCATTAAACCAAAGCTGAGGGAACAAAAGAGTAAAATACAAACTTCTGGCCGGAAAACCAGTGGCTCGCGTATCGCAAGCCACACCCATTCGACCTGCGCGATACGCGAGGGCCGTGATTACAGCAGGAATGGTTCCAGGATCGAAAATGGCCACGTTAACACACTTGCAGCTCACGATTCTCTTCATACATGTCAAATTGGAAAGCCTCGTCACTTGGGGACGTGTTAGGAGGTTAAGGCTCATCAAATAGTATAAATAGGACCTTCGATTTCACTTTAAAACTCGCAAATTCACTGAAACATCACCCAAAAACCCTAAAAACGAGCCAGAACTTCGTCGGAGCAATACGAGCAATCGGAGAAGAGTTAGAAGCCAAATTTCTGCAGTCACCCCTTATTTGGTATGCTTAAAGATAACCTCTTTCAGTTTTTGTTAATATTATGTCTAAGTATGGTTTCTAGAAATGATCTAAAATTAGGGTTCTTGAGCTTGTTTTGCTAAAATCGGGTGATCGGGTGGGAGTTAGGCTCTGAATTTTTGTAGGTACTCTTAAAGTGATGTTATATAAGAAATCCCTAAGTTTATTTCACAATTGGTAAATGTTTGGTTAAGGTTTTGTAAACGGGTCAAAAATTAGGGTTTTCATGTCGTTGTTCTGCCCAAATCAAGTAAACGGTTTTGAATTAAGCTTTTCCATTTTAAAGGATATTATAAAATGTTATAATGGGTAATGCCCTAAGACGGTTTTGAATAAAGATGAAATTTGCTATAGAAACAAGAAAAATGGGAAACTAGGGTTTCGGAATATGGATATTTAATATAAAATAATCCGGAGGGTTTAGGGACTTGAATTTTGGTATTGTAACATATTTATATATATAATAAGTATATATGAGGTTAAAATGAATAAATGCTAAAGTATTAAAAATACCAAGTTAATCGGATATTAGAAGTTCGTGCGGACGGAAGGGTAAACGCTTGTACACTGAGGTTTCTGGCATAGCGAGGGTGTCGCATAAATCCAAACTGGGTAATTGCCTATAAGGGAATTTTGGTCATTTTAACCTATTAAAAGGATAATCTTAATAAATATATAATATTAAGATAATAAGAGACGGAGATAAACATAGGGAGTGTTCATTATATGAAACCTTGCGTTAACGCCATACGATACGCAAATTAGGTTAAATCGGGAACCGTTGCGGAAGTTCCGTTCGAGTAACGAGTTAAAGACATAAGGTGAGTTCTATGAGCCCACTCTTTAAATGTTTTAAATATTTTAAATGTTGTAAATGTTTTCGGGCTGATATACATACAAATGTTATGAAAATATATTCGAATGTTTTATAACTAAGATATTGCCTGTTTTAACTGTCAGAATTGTTAAAAGGTTTTTGATTGATATATACGTAAAAGGTTATGAAAATGATTATTGATGAAATGCTTTACAGTATTAAACTGTTAAATGACTGTTGATTTGAAATATACGTAAAAGGTTATGATAGTGTTTACGGATAAAATATCCTAAACTGTTAAACTGTTGAGTTACTTTAGGAATGATATATAGGGGAAATGTTAAGGAAATGTGTTAAAATGCTTTTTACATATTTTGTGCCGATACACCTATGTGAAATGTGTTAAGGCCTATAACTGTTATAAATAATGATTACCTGTTATAAACTGTTTACGGGAAAGTTATAATAAAAGGGTAATGAAAAGAATGGAACTTTTTATATAAAGTTTGAAATAGAAAATGTGAATGTTTGGTCTAAACTTATGTATGTGAATAAGTGTCGGATAAATATGATCTTATTAGCCTTGTTGTGATTGTAAGATGTAATCTATATTGGGATGATTCTATATCATATCCGTTTGTATTTAAGGTGTGGTGGATACGCTGCGGTACTTCCTATATATAAACACCCGTAATACAATAGGAAATGTTATAGAATCAGTCCAGTATAGGTTTCACTGAAGTTTAACAAGACCCATAACATTATATTTATAAAACGCTTAGTTCCATATACGGGTGATGGACGGGTGTTGAAAAGGTTATGAGTCCAAATACAAATGTTATTTAAATGGGCTTTTAAAAAGGGTTGAAAAGGTTGAAAAGATTAAAAATGTTGAAAAGGTTAAAAAGGTTTTAATCTAAGCAGATATTGTCTAGTGAAAATGGAAAGGTGGTTGTACAATCAGAAGCGGGGAATGACGGTTCTCCGGGGTAGCGACGACTGCTTACTTTGAAAAGGTATTCGGGTGGCGACGGTTGCCCGAGGAACTAACGTGGTTCCAATAGACAATGCTTAGTAGAATGAATGGTTAAATGTTTTGGTATAATTCTGTTATGTCTTATACCTGATAAAAGATAAATGATTAAATGTTTTGGTATAATTCTGTTATGTCTTATACCTGATAAAGGATAAATGATTAAATGTTTTGGTATAATTCTGTTATGTCTTATACCTGATAAAGGATAAATGATTATATGTTTTGGTATAATTCTGTTATGTCATATATCTGATAAAGGATAAATGATTAAATGTTTTGGTATAACTCTGTTATATTTTATACCTGATAAATGTTATAAAGAATGGGTCGTTAGGCCCAAATGTTTGAAGTAAACCTTTCAAGGAAAGGTAAAAGTTTTAAATACTTAGAACTCACCAGCGTAAGCTGACCTTTAAAAGCATGTATGTCAGGTATCGGTGATGTTTAAAGTAGCAAGGGAAGGGCTCTAGCAAGGGCAGATTAGATGGGCAAGCTATCAGGAATGACTCGGTAGTAGACTGACATAGCTATAGATAAGATCTAGTTATAGATTATGTTATTATCTTCCTTACTATTGTAACTCGTTATATATATAAATGAAAAGTTTTTAATTTCCGCTACTTAGTTATCTCTGTTGTACCATGTGTTCATGAGTAAATCCAACACGTGACCCCTCCTGAAGCCAAGACTGGGAGTGGGCGTCACACCCAACGACCATGATTAACCAAAAAACGGTTTTATATAATTTGTTAGACTTACAAAACTTAATTTTTTTTATTTTTATAAGGCCTAACTTACCATGTCTATTATAGGCTTTAAGATAAAATATTTGCTAACATCAGTCATACACCGTGATCCCATTTAAGCTTTCCTAGCCCATGAGTCATCAGTCATGATAACACCATGTTGGTAAATGTTTAACTTATTATTATGTTAATAACATCTTATCTATATTTAAAATCAGAAACAAAGTATATTTGTAATGGTGAAATTAAGTTACCATTTGTGACAAAGTATAATAACTACGTTCTTGTAATAAGCTCTATAAGACTTGTATGAATAACAACAAATGGTTTTTATCACGATATATAAGATGTTTATATTAGATTAAAACGTGGTTCAATGAAAATCAATTTCTCTCTCATATATATATAGGTGAAAGTTTAAATACAAAGGCTTTTCCCGTGCGAAGCGTGCGAAGGAAGGAGATGCCGACACGTGACATTTTCTTTCTGGACGCAGAGGGTTATTTTAGTCTATTTGAACTTTTTTTTATTAAAATAGACGAAGATGACGTCACATCGTGTGCGTTTAATTAGATTTCCTTTGCGTTATTTGTTGTAACATGTTTTATATCGATCTTCTTCATGCGTTAAATTAGAAACAACATGCGTAATTATAGAAAGACAAGTTTTTAATTTCTTTAATATATGTTCATGTTTTTTTCTTTTTTTATAGTATTATGTTTGCGTTATTTATTTAATAATTGCGTAATTTTATTTATTTTGTGGTTTTTTTTCTTTTTATATGCTTTGTGTGATTAGTTTTTTAGTTTTTTTAGTGTTTTTAAATTCATGTGTTGCGTTATTGTTGTAACTTTATTTTCTTCGAGTTTGTTAATGCGTGAAAATTCAAGTAAAATACGTGATAATACAATCTAAATTTTCAAGTTATGTTCATCTGTTTTTATCCAGAGTAACACACAATTTTATTTTTTGCGTGATTATGGTGTTTTTTGTAGTTAACCTTGCGTATTTTTTAATGTTTAATTTGTTTTTTGCAGAGACATTGAAAATGTTTTGGGTTTTTTTTTTGTGTTTATGTGTTTGCGTGATTATTTTTAATATTTGCGTAATTTGATAGTTTGTTTTAACGTTTTTAAAAAAAATTCATAATTTTATCTTTGGCGTGATTTAGTTATAGTTTGCGTGATTATATTACTTTTTAATTTTTATTATTTTTTTAAATTAACCACCCATATTTATATATGTTTTTCTAATTTTTTTAATGTTTTATAAATTAAGGTAAATGTAAACAACGCAAATGAATAAATAAAAATCATGAAATAAAAAAACATAAATTATTGTTATTATTAAATTAGAACAAGATACATTCATTTCTAATAGATTTCTATTGATAAACTTGTAGAAAATCCTTTTTTAACTCTAGAGAGTACTCTAGAGAGGCACTCATAGCCTCTAGTATCTTGTTTATTGCCTCCATCTGCTCCATGTCCGTTTTGTTCTGATCTAACATGAACAAACGGACAATATCTTTAAGTGAACTATTTGGCAGACTTTCGATCTTCTGCCTGATTTCGTCCCTGGCTTGCGTATTTTCTTTTAGACTCTCGAAATTTTGTTCGAGGACGTCTATCAGAAAATTTTATACCTTTATTTATGTAATTTTTTTAATTGTTTTCGACGCTTCATATTCCCTCCATTTTTCTGTTTTTGTATATATATTGCGTTTTTCCTCATGCAGATTTCTTAATCGACGCAAAATCCCCAAAACTTCCATCTAAACTCATACCTTTCTTCTTCTCATTTCATATATATAAAAAATGGCTACTTCTTCTTCTTCTAACCCTAATTCTGATGCTAAAAAAACGTTGTTATGCAACTGGTTGAACAGATGCATGCGAAGGAAGCCAATGATGATCGCATCATGCGTAATTCCTTCTGCATGATGAGGGGGTTGACTGTCAACAGCATCCAAGGGAACTTTAGGATTTTGAAGGATCTTCTGAATGAGCCGAAGTCGGCTTTCAAAGACGCTGCTGCTGAGTATATTGCTCAGCAGCTTCAGTTGTAGGAGGAAATTCACTCCCTTCTTAGAGCATTCACAGCCCATTCCCTATCCTTATCCCTATAATTTATATATTTATCATTATTTTTTCTCTCTCTTCCACTCACAACCACAATTAAATAATACTTTTTTATACCTTTATCATTACCTTTTCTCTCTTTTCAAACCTTAAATTTTAAATATTTACTAGATTTTTCCTCATTTTTCCTCAAATATAAGGATTTCCCAGATTTTTCCTTAAATATTTCTCTCTTCTCTACTCACAACCACTCAAAACTACACCTTAAATTTTAAGGTTTACCCTCACAACCATTATAGGGAATGGGCTGTAAATGCTCTTAGTGGTGTTGTAGATAGCACCACTAAAAAGGGTAAAGACAGGGTTGAAGCTGCTGAGGTTTTCAAGAACCTTTAGGCACCCATTTTTTTTGGGTTTTTCTTTGTTGTTTTTTGATGTTTTTTTATTTAATAGTAGTTAGTAGATTTCTAATTGTAAATTTTTGATGGATATTATTAATATATGATAGTCTTTTCTTGTTTAATCTATTACATGCTCTGAATTTTGTATTTATATGCTTTGCGTTATTTTATTTGAACAACATGCGTGATTTGTGTTAAGTGTGTAACAGGTGGTTATTTGGTGAGATTTCCAGTGTACAACATGCGTTATTTTATTTTGAATAACTTGCGTGATTTTTAAGAACATCATGCGTGGTTTTTAGAACAACGTGCGTGATTTTTAAATATACACATTTTTAGTTAGGGGTTTTTAATGCGTGATTTTATATGTACAATGCGTGCTTTTATGTATAAGAATTAATGGTGTGTTTATTTATTTTTGAATTCATGCATTTATATTAAAGTTTAAATCTGTTAGGTTTTAATGCGTTTATTTATTTCAATTCATGCGTTTTTTTTATTAAATTGTAAGATAGTTATGTTTTTGTTAAGGAGCTTTTGATATAGTATGCGTGTTATTATGTATAAAAATTAACAGTGTGTTATTTTATTTGAATACATGCGGTTATATTAAAGTGTAAAACAGTTATTGTGTGTTTTTCGGGTGTTATTGTGATTTTTTAAAATTATATGCGTTTTTTATTTTTGATATGCGTTTTTTATTTAATACATGCGTTTTATTTGAATGCACACGTTTTTTAAAGTCTAAGGGTGTCCGTGTTTTCTGAGTTTTTTAGTCTATGCGTTATTTTTATGTCAAATATGCGTTATTTGTTTAAAGATTTATGTTTTGCGTTTTTATTTGTTTGATGCGTAAATATTTTGTCGTATGCGGTTTTTCATTTAAAGGTTAAAAGACTTTAATACCCTTTTTAATGACTCCGCATGTTTTTTTTTAAATTAACTACACGTGTTTTATTTTAGCGTCATCAGATATAAAAAAGGCCGCCTATGAACGGCCGAGATTGCTTCGCACGGAAACTGCCCTTTATACAATAAATTGCCCTATATATATATATATATATATAGGGTAAGGATCATGTGAAAAAAACTTTTATTATGAAAACACGAAAACAAATATTAAAACCTTTATAACTTTTTCATACGTTAATATTTTTTAAAAAAATTTGCACCTAAATCCTTAAAATTTTGTTATCTTTAGTTCTGGAAAAAATTAAAAAAAAATCAATTTTTTTTTAAATTATTATTGCACAGGTGCAATATTTTTTTTTTATTATTATTATTACACATATGCAATAATATTAAAACCTTTATAACTTTTTCTTATGTTAACATTTTTTATAAAAAATTGCACTATAAATCTTATAATTCTGTTATCTTTAATTCTGGAGAAAATTAAAAAAAATTCAACGTTTTTAAATTTTTTTATTATTGCACATGTGCAATAAAAAATTATTATTGCACATGTGCAATAAAAAATTATTATTGCACATGTGCAATAATATTAAAACCTCTATAATTTTTTCATACTTCAATATTTTTGATAAAAAATTGTACCATAGATCTTATAATTCTGTTATCTTTAATTTTTGAAAAAATTAAAAAAATAATGTTTTTTATTAATATTGCACATGTGTAATATAATTAATACGTATTATTGCACATGTGCAATAATAAAAAAATTCATGAAATTTTATATGTTTAATTTTTTTTCCCAGAATTAAAGGTGACATAATTTTAAGACTTTTGGTGCAATTTTTTCTTAAAGAATATTAACGTATGAGGAAGTTATAGAGGTTTTAATATTTGTTTTCGTGACTTCGCAATAACATCTTGTTTTTATTTGATTCTTCCCCTATATATATATGTGAAAATTCAAATACAAAGGCTTTTTTGCATGCGAAGCGTGCGAAGGAAGGGAGGCCGACGCGTGGCGCTTTCTTTCTAGATGCGGAGGGGCATTTTTGTCAATTTAAAGTTTTTAGTTAAAATATACGGAGATTACGTCACAGCGTTTCTTCATGCGGTTGGGTGATTTGTTGTAAGGTGTTTTATATCTATCTAATTTCTTCATGCGTCAAAATTAAAACAACATGTGTGATTATAAAGAGTCAATTAATTAATTTTTTTAACTTATGTTCATGTTTTTTTTTTCTTTTTGTAAGAGTTTTTATGTTTGCGTTTTTATGTAATAATTGGGTATTTTTATTTTGTTGTTTTTTTTTTGTTTTTTTTGCGTGAATATGTTTTTTGTTTTAATTATATGTCGTTGCGTGGTTTGTTGTGACCATAATTTATTTACATAAAATCTTTAAAAAAGTTATTTTTTATTGAATTTCACATGTGAAATATGGTGTCTACCTGTCTACACTTATGGGTATATATATATATATATATATATATATATATATATATATATGGGTTAGGATCCTGCGAAAACACATCTTTTTGTAAGAACCGCGTAAACAAATCTTAAAACCTACATAACTTTTTCATACGTTAATATTTTTTTTAAAAATTTGCACCAAAAGTCTTAAAATTATATTATCTTTAATCCTATAAAAGTTTTAAAAAACTTAACGCTTTTTTTTATTTTTTTAAATATTTTTTTTTTGTGGTGCACATGTGCATCACAAAAAAAACTCATACTTTTAAGATGAGTTAATATTTTTTTTTCTTAGTCGCACCATATGTCATATATTTTCATCATTTTTTTGCGTTTTTATTGAATGATGCACATGTGCATCATACAAAAAAAAAACGCTCATACATGTGATATACATTAATAGTATAAAAAGAAATTGCACCCCCCTAAATCTTATAGTTGTGTTATCTTTAGATTTAAAGAAAAAAATAGCATTTTATAACTTTTTTTAATTATATGATGCACATGTGCATCACACGGGAAAAAAACGTTCAGTTTTTTTTTAATATTTTGCTCCAGATTTAAAGATAACGTAATTCTAAGACTTTTGGCGCAAATTTTATAAAAAAATCGTTAACGTATGAAAAAGTTACATGAGTTTTAATATGTGTTTTCGCAATTTTCACAAAAATATGTGTTTTCGCAGGATCCTTCCCCTATATATATATATATATATATATATATATATATATATATATATATATATATATATATATAGGGAGAGGATCATTTGAGAACCAATTGGGTTTGAAAACTAAAAAGAACTAATCTTAGCCACTAGTTTATATATATGAAACCCCCCCCCCCCCATGAATTATAGTGGTCCCCACCTGAAATTAGTGGTGGAGATTTAGTTCTCAAAGGTTCTCAAAATAAAAAGTTCTCATTTGAACTTAACCCTATATATATATATATATATATATATATATATATATATATATATATATATATATATTGAAAAGTTTTGTAAACACCTCCATAAGTGTAAACATGCAGACACCTTTTTTCATCATTATATCTTTTGATCTAATTGTTGTGATTAATTTCATTTTTCCTTATTTTCTTTTTTCTTATTATTCATAAAATTTCATATGTGAAAAAGAACCACTACACATGCGAAATAGTCTACAATGAACCTCACCCTATATATATATATAGATAGAGAGAGAGAGAGAGAGAGGGTAAAATGGAACCCTCTTGAGTGGAGGAAACCGTGGAATCACTATTTTATCGAGGCGAAATTGTGGTTAAAAATCCGTTTTTTTCAATTTTTTTCTAGTGTTTTCCTAGGATATAGGTTACCCTTAAGTGGAAAAAACACAAAAAAACGCCGAGTATTTTTTTTTTTTGAAAAAAATATCAAAAAATGTCTTGTGACGTATGTAACATTCGCTGTTATATAAATACAGTAAATTTATATATATTTTTTAAAAATTTACTAGGCGTTTTGTTGATTTTTTTTCATTTAAAAGTAGTCTATAACCTAAATAACCACCGTAAAAAAATTGACAAAAAATTGATTTTTTTACCCCGTTTTTTAAGAGGTTACAAGGTTTCCTCCACTCAAAAAGGGTTTTATTTTAACGTTCCCCTATATATATATAGGGTAAGGATATAATGGAAACCCTATATACATATGTAAAAAAAAATTGCATACAAACATATGTAAAATTTTTTATTTTTTATATGAATTCTACATTCAATTTAATTAGTTTTAGAGATAAAAAACAAAAATTCGCCTAGTGGATTTTTTTTATAAAAAAAATTTTAAATTTTTTCTTTTGGTTTTACATATGTATTTTGCCCATAATGAATTTTTATTTTATTTAATTGGAACTTTTTAAAAAAAAAAAAAAGAACTAATCATTCTTTCTTAACCATTTTTCATATATTGTGCCGGGAATATATTTAGAATAATCTAATTTTTTTTTAATATTTTTTTTTACAAAAAAATATGGGTTTTCAACGGTTTTCACAGCTTATGTGGGTTTCCATTCTTGTCACACCCCGAGAAAATGACTGAATGTGGGCATTTGACTAATTTGGCATCATGGTCATGGTTATGAATGATGACGTCTAATGAACATTTAATTAAA
Organism: Deinandra increscens subsp. villosa; assembly: GCA_039602395.1. Classification (NCBI taxonomy): domain Eukaryota; kingdom Viridiplantae; phylum Streptophyta; class Magnoliopsida; order Asterales; family Asteraceae; genus Deinandra; species Deinandra increscens. Next base: position 17,847 of record JBCNJP010008000.1, read on the forward strand.
CCATTTGTCTTCTGAAAATGTAAGTTTAAAACATTTAAATTAAACATCTAAAACGTGGCAGCGGAAATAAAGTAGTGGTTACATGATAATTTTTCCAAAAGACGAAGTCATGAGATTTATAAACATAACTACCCTAAGGCGTAATGCGTCTAAATCTCCAAAATGAAATGCATGAACACACAGCAGGCAGACCATGATATGACAAGCAGGATCAGAACAGAAAAACATGGAGTTGCAGTCTTTAATCACCTGAGAATTCAAGAATAAAAAGAGTCAACAGAATTGTTGGTGAGTTCACAGGTTTAATGACACTGAACTGTTTGAAAACATGTTTGAAAATGTTTGGCTTGTCTTGAGATTAGTTTGTTGACACTGTTGTTGTAAAGATCAAACATGAACCTTGAATTCAAAACTAACTGTTTACCCACTCCTGATGTTCTTCCCCAAGAACACCGAATGACAAGAATAACAAATGTACCCCTTGACTATAACCATGGAGTCATGACTGGAGCGACCAAGTCAGAGTAGGGTCGTCAACCCAAATAGATCTATTCACAAGCTATCGTTTCGAATGAACTAATTGAATCCAATTAATAGTGGGACTTAGGAATATAACATGAATCAACATGAATACACAGATTGGGGAAATGAAAAGAACATGTAATCAGTACGTCTTACAGTCATCATAATATCAGACAAAATGAAGTTTGAAAGGCATTCATTGAATTCTCCCCCAAGTTAGATAACAGAAATGAAAAAGGGGCCGTGAAGACTCACTTGTTTGAAGGTGGATGTCAGATATGTTTGGTTGAATTTAGCCTAGCAAACGTCTACAAAGTAATGTTATGACGTATTAGGGTTTGGCTATCTTGAGTTAGTGAATACGTCACTCAATGTTCATGGTTAAGTCTCGACTGGTTATTACCCAATGACGGTGATGGAAATCTTAGGACTTATTTATTTTCAAATAAATAGTATTGAAGTTAATGGAGTTTATTATTTATTTGAATAAATAAATAATGATTACGTTTGAAAAATAAATATTGAATAATATGGATTAGTTTTCATTAAACGTTAGAAAAAATCGCAAATATTTAATTCACTAAATATTTGTAAGGTTTTGGACTTTTCGATCAATAAATATAATCTTCCTTTAATATGAATAAATGTTTCCACAAATATACGAAGTTATATTTTGGTAAAATTAAGTGTAGGTTCGTTCGGCAGTTAACCGGTTTCGCCGGTTTGACTGGTTCGACTCGTTTTGTGATGTTTTAGGTTTTCCTAACACTTAGGATTTGTTAGTAGACTTGTTTTAATGTGTTTTAGGGTTTTGAGTTGCCGAATTAATTAGTGGAAGTTTAACTTGTAAAATCCGACATTTTCGAGTAACCGAAAGTTATAGTTTTTGTCCGGTTTGTTTATAAAACATGTTTTTCTCCATTTGAACTTTATAATATATTTTTTTATATGTCAAAATAAGCATGTTTCATGTTTTGGACTAGACCCAATTCTAAATCGAAAATAAATTACAATTTTTTTTATCGAAAAGTCGTAGTTACGATGTTTAACCGTTTTGTTTCCAAGTGTTTAACTTCTCGAATTACTTAGTATGTTTAGAAAGCATCTTTGGCATCCCTAATAATACATTACAAGTCCTAAGTGGTCACAACTTGTCAAAAGGTCTTAAACTTAATTTTTCATAAAAATAAATGGTATTTATGTCATAAAAATTCCATGTTTTTATTTTCTTGAAGTTTCATGTTTAAATCTTTGGTAAACACTTTTATGACTCAAAATCACCCTTTAGTAAGTTTTGGTTTTGGTTTGAAGTCAAATTACAAGTGTTTGGAGTTTTGGAAAAATATATATATTTTTCTGCATGACAGCAGTTTTATGACACGCAGGAAATGTGTGTCATCTCTGTTCAGTGTTCTTGTTTATATAGTTCACAGATGGCAGCAGATTTATGACACGCAGAATGTGTGTCATCTCTGCCCAGTTTCATAAACTTATATTTTTCATGAAATTTCGATTTTTAACACTTTGTATGTCCATTTCTCACCAAGATAAGTGTTCCAAATTATATTTAACATACAAGAACCAATATTTTCCAACCTTGGTCATTTAAAGTGATTCTTTTTAACAAAATACAAGTTATTTATATATTTTGTCAAATAATCTTTTAAACACAACTAGTTTCCATCACAAGCACATAACCATACTAACATTCATGGTTGCTAGCAAGTCATACAACAACCAAATCAAGACTTATTCATGAACATGACATGTGACATAAAGAAATGATAGATTTAGAGAAAAATAACCAAAGAAAGCAAGTTTTTCTCACTTAGAGTTTTCCGGATCGGTAATGACGTTAATGGGTTGTTGAACTAGCTTCCAAGTTTAGCTCCAAACCCAACCTTGATCTTGAATGTGAAAGAAATGGTGATGAGAGTTCAAGAGTTTGTCATGGATTTTGACAAGAAAAACAAAGATTAGAAAGAGTTGTTTATGGAGGATTAGAAGAAATAATGAAAGAAAGATGATGAAATAGAAGTTATTGATGATTTACCTCAAGTGTTTAGAAGATTTAGGACTTGAAATGGGAGGAGGTTGATGAAGAAAAGTGGTGGTGGTGGCGGTTTGTAGGTGAGCCGAGAGAGAGATGAGAGAAAAAGAAAAGTGTGTGTTTGTTTCTTGAATGTGATAAGTGAGAAATGAGGGACTTAGGTGTTTAAAGAAAGATGGTTAGGTGATGATGGTTGGTTTCGGTTACATGGGAACCGAAAAAGGGGGTGTTTTGGTTGGTTCCTAGCCGAAATCAAGGAGGAAGGAGAAGGTGGAACCAAAGTCTTGAGCTCTCAAGTACTTGTGTGGTTGGAAATTGAAATCTAGGAGTATGGTGAGGGGGGTATAAGCCGGCCAAGGGATGGGACAAGAGAGGAGGTTAGGGTGGCTCAAGGGGACAAGCATGTTGGTGGTGTAAGTGGTTATAACCATTAACCAATGGTTCTTGTGTTTGTAGTGTACCTACCCAACAAGTTGGTTTAGCATCTAGATGACAAGGAACCTAAACATGTGTTCATAGGAAAAGGGATCCAACCAAGGTTTAGAAGACTTGGTTACATGGAAAATCTTGTTAAGTGTTTGGTTGGTGTGGATGGTGGGCCGATCGGTTTTAAGAGAAAGAGAGGGGAAGGTTTTTGGGCTTCGGCCCAAATGAAAAAGAAAAGAGGAAGCGGGCTTCGGCCCGAAGAAAGAAAAAAAAAGATTGGGCTTCGGCCCAATTCGAAAAGGGAGAAGGTAACGGGCCGGGCTGGGCCGGGCCTGTGGGCCGAGAAGGAAAATGGGCCAAAAAGGGTTTGGGCCGAGGGAAAGAAAGAAAGAAGAAGAAATTGGGCCGTAGGCCCATTGGGCTTTCTGGGCCGAACCGGGTCTCGAGTCGGGTCGGGTTGAGTCCGGTTTGGTCCTACGAGTCCAATGAGACTTCGTTTGGGCGAAAACGATATCCGGAATGAAAAATGGATTTTCGACGTGAAACGAGTGACCGTAACAATATAAACATTGTTTATTACGGACGTTTACGGATAATTGGAATTGTCACTTGTCATGATTTGGTGTTTATGTTGTTGTGCACTAATGATGTACTTCAAATTTGAATTAAAATGTTTGCTCGACGTGAGCGGGTTTCGTTTAAATGTATAAAGAAATTTGTTTGACGGAATTTAAATAGTTTGAAGGAGAAAATAATTGGTTTGAAATTGAATTAGTTTTAGAATTAAAACCAAAGTATTGTTGGACTAGAATGGTCGTTTGAATAAGCGACGTGTTTGAAATACGTTTGTCAAAACGTAAAAGTTTACAAAATATAAAATAGTCATTTTATATTTAGATTTCACAAAACATTGTTTATGAATTTCTTATTATTAAAATTCCATCGTGAATTGTTACGGAATTTTATTTGATTTCCATTACGGGTAATTGTTGTCGGACCTAGATTGTCTACGTTCGCACGTAAAGGCATCTAATTAGCCTAATGCACATAGATTTACAGCTAATTGCACTTAATTAATATATTAAAATATACCTGGAAAATACGGGTTGTCACAATTCTATACTTATATATATATATATATATATATATATATATATATATATATATATATATATATATAGGGTAAGGTTGTATGGAAAACCCTTAATTTTTTGGAAAACCTGAAAAAGCATTTTCTAATCATTGATTTAAAATTAATGCTTGAGATCAAATAAGGGCAAGATGGTAAATATGGGGGGTTTAATGAAGGGCATAATAGACAAATGAAATTTTAATTAATAAATTTTTTAATCAATTTCTCTCTCAAATCTCTTTTTTCCTAAAATAATATATATATATTATTATATATATATATATATATATATATATATATATATATGGGGAAGGATCCTGCGAAAACACCCTTTTTTGTGTGAACTGCGTAAACAAATCTTAAAACCTACATAACTTTTTCATACGTTAATATTTTTTAAAAAAATTTGCACCAAAAGTCTTAAAATTATATTATCTTTAATCCTATAAAAGTTTTAAAAAACTTAACGCTTTTTTTATTTTTTTTAAACTTTTTTTGTGTGGTGCACATGTGCATCACAAAAA
>JBCNJP010008000.1:25000-45697 GCA_039602395.1 Deinandra increscens subsp. villosa
CCTTCTTTGTTTAATATAAAAGGTAACAGAATTATATCAAACATAACATTTAAACCATTAATAGTAAAAATCATTTAATACTCTGAACTACCTACGGCCTCCAGGACCATCTTCTGCGCAAATAATCATTTAGTATAAAAGAGTTACACATAACATTATAAGCAAAACCTCTTCTTACTAAGCATTGTCTATATGGGACTACTTTAGTCCCTTTCGGGCGACCGCCGCTGTCACACCCCGGTCAACGGGTTCGGGTGTGAGCGAGAATGGAATCATAGTCGAGGATACATAGAACATCATCTATTAAATTTAAACTTCATAAAACATCATTTCATTTCAGTTGCAGCGGAAAGATAGTGGAAATGAAAATGTCTTACATTTGGAAAACATAAAGTCTAAATTGATAATAAAAACATTTAATGTTTTATCAAGATAGTCGGGACTATGACTCCGTAAGCAGGTCCAATAGCATAGATAAGCCCCATTTGCATGTCCTCCGGTGTTTGCATCAATTACCTAAGAAATCATGAGTTTAAAAGGTCAACATAACGTTGGTGAGGTTCACAGGTTTATGATTTACCATTTAAACATTTGTAAAACAGTTTTCAGTATACTTAAATTTTACATGGGTTCATCGTTGTGGATGTATGAGCTCACCTGAACCTTGATTTCAAATACTAACGGTTTACCCACCCAAGCATCTCTTGCCCAGAGATGTTAAACAGAGCAGAATAACTGACGTGTACCCCCAGACAATCCGGAGTCAGAACTGGAGCTACCAGTTAGGGTAGGGTTGTCAACCCAAATAGATCTATTCACTAGCTATCGTTTCGTACATAACTAATTGAAATCAATTAATGGTGGGATACGATTGTACAAACGTGTATAACGATAATGTACCAAATTGGGCAATCAGTAAGAGAACAAGTAGTCATACGGCTAACAGATAAACCATAATATTAAGTAAAAAACATTTATCAGATTTCATGATTTCTCCCCCAAAGTATAAAACAGTTAAAAGGAAAAGGGGCCGTGAAACTCCCTGAATCAGCAGGTAAGCAGTAAATAAGAAGTGTAGGAACGGTAGCACGTAACGTCCTAAATAATTAAATAAACATATGCATAAGGTCTACCATCATTTGAGTAACATAAGTCACCCAAGTGATACCGGTCAAGTCTTGACATTTTAATCCCGTTTGTTTACGTTTGAAAACCCGTTAGCTCGTATTTATTAAGTAAATACTTTCATGATCATTTATATTTATGTTCAATAAATATAACAAAAGGTTAAACAACTTTTTAGTTCAATCAAGTCCTGAATATTGGATTTAAAAATAATAATGTTTATTATTATTTTCATAAGTTCGTATAATTATTTTTAAGTAAATAATTATGTGTTTGATTTGTTAATCTTGCAAGTTATAATTATTTTTATATAATTATGATTAACAATACTTTCGTAAATAAAACATAGTTTAAATTCTTTCGTAAATAATTAATCGTCAAGATTAATTATTCATTTCATTTTTTAAAACGTAAATCGTTCGACATTTAATCATTTAATATTTCAAAGTCGTTTAATATTTCATTTGCATGAAATATTTATTTCTTTTTAAAACATTGCTCTAAAAATATTAATTTGCGACACTGGATTTATAAGAGTTTATTTATTAAAACTCATGAGTTGTTTTAATAACACATGTTAAGTAAACGTTTACGTTTTCGCGTATATCGCCGTGTGGTCCTGGTTTTATTACTACGCAACGTATCCTTATTTCGATTACTTTGATTTATCAAAGTAATAATAAACGTTTATAAAAATAATTAATTGCTTTGATTATTTTTATAAAAGTCTTTCATAAAACATTTTCATTTTACCAAGTCTTTTTATAGAAAACTTCCATTTTTATAATAAATACTTAGATGTTTAATACTTGTAATAAATCCAAGAATTTATGTCAAGTTAAACATTCTTTTTGTCTTGAACTTTTATAACACATTTAATGTGTTACATTTTTACTAAAACAAGAATTATTCTCTTTGTTCAATTTTATTAGTTACTAGCCAAGTAGCTTATATTTAGTTCCTTAAACATTGTTTTATTTGTTTTAGTCATGTATGCCATAAGTTACATATGTAACATTCTAGTCATTTAGTCCATGAATTTATCATAAGTATTAACATGTGATATGTTCATTTAAACATAATATGGTTTATGATTAAATCAACTAACACATTTTATGTTAGGACATAAATATAAAACAATCAACTAACACTTTGTGTTAGGACTTTCTTAAATAAAAGACAATTAACTAACATTTTTAATGTTAGGACAAGATAAATAAAATCAACCAACACTTTGTGTTTGGACATAAATATGAAGCAATCAACTAACACATTTGTGTTAGGACAAGTAATTAAATAACAATCACTAACACTTTGTGTTAGGACAAATTAATTAAATTTAAACATGATGATCTTTAGGTGCACATAGATAATTTCTTTTGATTTCTCCATGTGTTTCACCCATCTCCATGGCTATTTTAAGTTCCAAGAACACCATGGAAATGTTATGATCAAAGAAGAATGGGGATTAAAGAAGAGAGATTTGATGATTTAACTCAAAGATGCAAGTGTTTGTTTATTATTGTCAAGACTTGTAGGCATTATTTGGGTGTAAGAGTGTAAAGAGAAGTGAGTTAGAAGACTCACAATGAAGAGAGGAAAAATCGGTTGGGTGGCGGTGGTCCGACGGTGGTCTCCGGCGGAGAAGAGGGCGGTGGAGCTGCGGCGGCAGCAGGGTGGTTGGCGGTGGTGGTGTGGTCGGCTCAAGGGAAGAGGGAGAGAGTGAAGTGTGTTTGTTTGGTTGGGTGTGGGGAGACAAGGGAGGGCTCGATCCTCTCTTTTATAAGCTAGATTAGCTCTATTAACCCTTGGTTAATGTGGTGTTGTCAACACCACAAGCCTCCTAGCTTAAACCATGAGTAGGTTGATTTAATTTATAAACTCTACTTAAACTTGTTAAATAAATGAGAGCTTTTATAAAATAAGTGGTGGTTAGGGGTTATTAAAAATCGTAACTTTTTAAAATATAACCCAAGTGTATTTAACCCAATAAGGTGGTGAGTTTTAAATGATTATTTGGGCCAAAAGTTTATAAAACCAAGGGGGTTAGTGTTATAAAAATCATTGGGTCAAAACAAATTATAAAAAAAGTTTAAGAGTGGGCTGAAGCCCAATCGAAATCCGGTCAAGGGGCTGGGCCGAGGCCCATTGGAAATCGGTTAAGGGGACTGGGCCGAAGCCCAAATGAATCGGGTTTGGGCCGGTCTCGGGTTCGGCCGCAAAACAGGGTTATCGGGTCCTCGGGTTGGGGAATCTACTTGGTGAGTCGAGGTGAACCTTCGGGTAAATTTTCCGGTCTATCCGGGTTGTTTCGGGCTTATTGGGCTTCACCGGGCCCAATAGATGAAACGGGTTACTAGTTTGGTTAAGTCTTGAGAACGTAACATTTTTCATAACATTTTAAGTTCATAAACTGTTTTAATAGTTTATGATGGTTTGTATCGGTTTGATAAAATATAAAATGTCAATTTTTATATTTAATTTCTTATTGTTAAAATTCCATAATTAATATATGAAATTTTCATATTTCACGGGTATACAAACGTGGGATTTGAATCAGTTAATCATTTAGCTAAACACAGTTAATCATGCAGTTAAAAGCAGTAATTCACATAATTATCACGTAATAATATTTAATTTAGAAAGTCAACAGAGAAAGGTTTGACCTGATTTTGGACCGGGTGTCACAGTCGCCTCACGACCTCTTGAGCAACCGTCGTTACTCTAGTGGCTTTATATCCACTGCTTGGATTGTATAACCCCCCTCTTACCCTCGTCTTAGACAATATGGCTTAGACTAAAACCTCTTCGAAAATAACCCCAAGGGTCATTTCATTTACCTTTAAAAACTTATTTTAAAGTTTACTTCAAAAGTTTAACATCTTTATTACCCGTTTATTATAACCTTCCCAAAAAGAGTTTACAACAGGTAATAACAACTTTGAAACAATTATAGATATTTATAACATTTCACGTATGCGCATCAACACAAAACAAACAAAGGTATTTCAAATACTTTTCAAGTAATAACATTGCATGTATACTAGCCCGAAAACATTAAAACATTTAAAACATTTAAGAGCGGGCTCATAGAACTCACCTTATTCTCTTAGGTAGAATTTTCAGATAGAACCTCTGTTATCTCTTTTGATTAAATCTAATTGCATATTGTATGGCGTTAACGCAAGGTTTTATATAATAAACACTTCCTATGTTTATTTTAACGTTTTATTATCTTAATAATACTCAATTATTAAGCTTATTTGTCTTAAAGGTCAAAATGACCAAAATGCCCCTAAGGGCATAATATCATCTTTTATTGATAATATGAAGACGCACATTCCTATAAGTAGACGCTTACTCCAGGATCACACAGTGAGGTATGTCAGGTCCCAGTTGGGATTTATGCGACACCCCCGCTATGCCAGAAACCCTAGTGTACAGGCGCTTACCCTTCCGGTCCGCACAAACTTCTAATATCCGATTAACTCGGTATTTTCAATACTTCATTATTTATTTATTTTAAACTCATATATACTTATTATATATATATAAACATGTTAGTATATCAAAAATCAAGTCCCAATACCCTCCAGATTATTTAATATTAAATAATCATATTTCAAAACCCTAATTTCACATATTTCTCATTTCTTTATCAAAACTCATTTTTATTCAAAACCAACTTAGGGTATCATCTATTATAACATTTTATAATATTCATTAAAATATTAAAGCTTAGTTCAATACCGTTTACTCGATTTTGGTAGAACAACGTTACGAAAACCCTAATTTTAATCCGTTAACAAAACCTTTACCAAAAATTTTCCAATTGTGAAATAAACTTAGGTTTATCTTAAAATACATTATTTTAGTATTACCTATAAAAATTCAGACCATAATTCCCACCCAATCACCCCGTTTTGGCAAAATAAGCTTAAGAACCCTAATTTTTACATAATTTTAGAAAACATACTTAGAGACAATATTATCAAAACTGAAGGAGGTTATTGTTAATCATACCTAATGATGTTTGACTGTTGGATTTGAGCTCCTAACTCCAAACGAGGTGATCAAATTTGACAGAAGAACGATTCGGTTCATATGAGGGTTTTTAAGTGATGATTTGCGAAATTGGTGAGGAATTTGTGATGTTATGATCTGCATTTTATACTAGTTAGGTGCGCCCCTGGGTCTAGACACGTATATAGGTGACGAACCGCTAATTTCAACACCTAGGTAAGTCATTTTGTCAAAAACGTGAAGAATAAACCGAGTTCGTGGCTGAATCTGTGCCTGGAAAGCGTCGCGTACCGCGAGGAACCCTCGCGTACCGCCTAGCAACTTTCGCAGTTTGACAGTTTTAGTCCATGCACTTTTTATTTACATTTTAACCCCAGACTTCTACCAAACTGTTATTTTATGCTTAAAACATTATGGGGCATTTTTATAAAAGTTTCCAAGGCTCGGGACACGCTCAATGATATACGTATATGTGACGCCCACTTCCAGACTTGGCTCTAGAAGGGGTCACGTGTCGGATTTACTCATGAACGCAATGTATAACTGAGATAACTATAGCAGCGGAAATTAAAAACTTTTATTTATTTATAATGCCAAGTACAAGTAAGATAAAATTTCTACAACGGTTATCTATAACTACGAAAGATAACGATTATTTAGATATGCATCTATATATATTACTTATGCCAGCAGCCCTATAGCTTCACACGAACAGCTTGCCCACCTCACCCTGCTCAAACCTTAGCCTTCCCCTTTATACTCGGATCCTTAAAGTCACCTGATATACATACTTTAAAGGATCATCTTACGCTGGTGAGTTCTACGTTTTTCTAAAAGCGTCAACGCTTGGGCCGTATGAAACATAACAGAATTATACCAAAACATAACCCTTAAACATTTATCAGGTATAAAACATAACAGAATTATACCAAAACATTTAACCATTTATCCATTTTACTAAGCATTGTCTATTGGAACCACGTTAGCTCCTCAGGCAACCGTCGCCACCCGAAACCTTTTATAGAGTAACCGTCGTTACCCCGGGGAACCGTCATTCCCCGCTTCTAGTTGTACAACCACCTTTTCCCTTTTCACTAGACAATATCTGCTTAGATTAAAACCTTTTCAACCTTTTCCACATTTTCAACCTTTTAAACCTTTTAAACCTTTTCATCTTTTTCAAAAGTCCATTTAAATAACTCTTGTATTTGGACTCATAACCATTTCAACACCAGTCCATCACCCGTATATGGAAATAAGCGTTTCATAAATATAATGTTATGGGTCTTGCATAACCAGGCTAATAAGATCATATTTACCCGACACTCATTCACATACATAGGCTTAGACCAAACATTCACATTTTTCATTTCTCAAAGCTTTATATAAAAGTTTCATCCTTTACATTACCCGTTTATTATAACCTTCCCGAAAAGTGTAATAACAGGTAATAATAACTTTAAAGCAGTTATAAGTATCAACACAAAACAAATAAAGGCATCTCAAATACTTTTCAAGTAAACAGTTGAATATATATCATTGCATGTATATCAACCCGAAAACATTAAAATATTTAAAACATTTAAAAGTGGGCTCATAGAACTCACCTTATTCTCTTAAGCCAATTAATTCAGTCAGAACCTCCTTTATGCCTTCCAATTTAACCTAATTGCGTATTGTATGATGTTAACGCAAGGTTTTATATAATAAACACTTTTTATGTTTATTTTAACACTTTATTTACTTAATAATATATATTATTAAGTTTATTTACTTTTAAGGGTCAAAATGACCAAAATGCCCTTGGAGGCATATTATCTTCTTTTATTGATAACTATGAAGACGCGCATTCCTATAAGTAGACACTCACTCCAGGATCGCCCAGTGTTGGGATGCCATTGCCCAGATGGGATGGCGACACCCCCGCTATTGCCAGAAACCCCAGTGTACAGGTGTCTACCCTTCCGGTCCGCGCGAACCTCTAATATCCGATTAATTCAGTATTTTAAATACTTGATTATATAGCTAATTTAATTTCATATATTCTTATATTATATGAAAACATGTTAGCATACCAAAATTCAAGCCCTTATACCCTTTGGATTATTTTATATTAAATATCCATATTTAGAAACCCTAATTTTATGAATTTCTCGTTTTATTATCAAAACTCATTTTTATTCAAAATCAACTTAGGGTATTGTTCATTATAACATTTTATAATATCCTTTAAAAGAACAAAGCTTAATTCAACATCGTTTAGTCAATTTGGGCAGAGCAACATTATGAAAATCCTAATTTTGACCCGTTAACAAAACCTTTACCAAACCTTTTCCAATTGTGAAATAAACTTAGGGCTTTCTTAAAACACATTAAATTAGGATTACCTACAAAAAATCAGACCCTAATTCCCACCCGATCACCCGATTTTGACAAAACAAGGTTATGAACCCTAATTTTTTACATAGTTTTAAATCTCTATTCTAGACATGAAATCAACTGAAATTAACATGGGGCTATTGTAAAGCATACCTAAAAATGTGGGACTGCAGGAGATAGCCTTCTAATTCTTCTCGGATCAGCCGAATTTTAGCCGTGAAGTTTCTGGGACGGATTAGGGTTTTTGTGAGTGTATTTTGATGAATTGGTGCCTAGAATCGAACGATTTTGGTCCGTATTTATAGCCATGAAGGTCGCCTCTGGTCCCTCCAGGTGTTATGATGATTGGTTGCTCGAAATCGACACGTTATGGCCAGCAAATCGGATCAAACGTGAAGAAGAAGTTTGACTCGTGGAGGATTCTGCGTCAGAGCTGGGTCGCGTATCGCGACCCATACCTTGGAGACCCTCGCGATACGCGAGCTACTATCATCAAATGATAGTTTTGGCCCCTCTACTTTATAATTACATTTTAAGCCCTAAACTTCTACGGAACTGTTATTTTATGCTTAAAAACATTATGAGGCATATTTATAAAGGTTTCTAAGGCTCGGGACATGCTCGATGATATACGTATATATACGTGTATATATATACTTATATATTTACATATATCTTTTGCTATTTTACGTTCTAGCCCCTCAAACTTTCCAATACTTATCATTTTATGTTATGGAACATTTTAGGATACATTTTCAATAGCTTCTAAGTGTCGGGTTACTTATGATTCATTCGTTTACTATCTAAACACGTATTTGCACATATATCTTCAATTAAAACATGTAATTATTCATGTTTTACCATTTCTAAATCCGTTCATCATCTTTATCATATAAACACGCGTTTATTCATATAATATCATTTCCTAGCACATATTCATAATAAAAACACATAGGTAAACATATTCAGATACATAGTTACCTAGTATGTGAATATCGGGGTGTTACAGTATACATATGTTTTATATCTTTCCATAAATTACACTTTTAGTCCTCCAACTTCTATTTCATGCTTATTAACCTCGTATCTTTTGATGTAGTTAGTATTTTATGTTCTAAAACTTTCTTAAACATATTTGTATCATTCTCGAAGGTTCGAGTCACGTATAATAATATATATATACATATATATATATTTGCATAAATTACACTTTCTACCTCTCTAACTTTGCAATTCTCATTATCTTATGTTAGGACAATTTTTTACCATATTCTAATCCTTGAAATACTTATGATGATTATAAACACGTATAATATCCGTAATGTTTATAACTTTATATAAATTTTTAGCCCTTTTTCTTTCTAGTTAACCATTAAGTATGCATTATTCACGTACGTATATATTTACTAATCCTTTATTAAATATATTTGTATCAACATCTTATCATGATGATTTCAAGCATGTATACTTATATTTTAAACACGTATACAGGACATAATCATTCATGTGTGACCATTTCTAAACCCGTATATCATTTTTATCATATAAACACGTGTTTATTCATATAATATCATTTCCTAAAACGTATTCATAATAAAACACATAGGTAAACATATTAAGATACGTAGTTACCTAGACATGAATATCGGGATGTTACAATATATATATGTATATATATAGGGTGAGGTTCATTGTAGACACTTTCACATGTGAAATGTTCTGAACAATGAGAATAAAGAAAAAAAAGAAAAAAAAAATAATCACAACCATTAGATAAGAGATCTAATGGTGAAAAAAAGTGTCTACATGTCTACACTTATTGGGGTGTCTACGATAAACTCTTCAATATATATATATATATATATATATATATATATATATATATATATAGATTCAAATGAGAACTTTTTCTTTTGAAGTTTTCAAAACCATTTGGTTCTCAAATGATCCTCCCCCTATATATATATGTGTATATATATATATATAGGGTTAGGTTCAAATGAGAACTTTTTTATTTTGAGAACTTTTAAGAACCAAATCTCAACCACTAATTTCAGATGGGGACCACTATAATTCATGGATAAACTAGTGGCTTAGAATAGTTTTAAAAGATTCTCAAAACTATTATAGTTCTCAAATGATTCTCTCCCATATATATATATATATATATATATATATATATATATATATATATATATATATATATATATTAAATAAAACTAGGTTGAATACACAACCTTCAAAATACTTTGTAAGATTTAAACCCATAACATTTTAAATTTGTATGACCATTTTCCTATCAAACTATCTCTTTAATTAATAACAAACACATCAAATGAACCAAATTACCTATCATCAATTTACAAGATGTGGAATAGTAAAAAATGGCATATTTGTAATTTTGATCAAGTTTGAGGTGATATTGATAAGGGCCTTGAAAGAATGTATGTACTTCTTTCTATCTCTACACGCCACCACCACGTTCATTTGACCATTCTTCCTCTGGCTCATCCACCAAACCCTCCATCAATCGACGTCTCTCCTCTGTAGACGTTCTCAACCCTAGGTTCGTTCTTAGCCACAGAAAAGCAGAAACATGCAACAGACCCTCATCTCTTTCTCTCGCACATCTTTATAAATCAAAAGAGAGAATCACTCTGAATCGTTCAATTTTATAAGTGATAAACCCTCAAAGTTGTATCTATGGAACCTTACTGCGATTAATTTGAAATTTGTTTGATCGGCGCTCTGGTCTCTTACTTTTCTGCATTTGATGAATCTAAAAACCCGACAGTTACGACGGCCGAGCCGCGTTCGAAGTTCCGAGCACCCGTATGTCAACGGTGGCTAGGGTTTCGAGGTTCACGGGGCTGAGGTAAGAAGCGCATATATTTTTATTTTTCCGTTGTGTTTCAATTTTAACAACTGGTGGGTTTCTTTATTTTTGGTTAAAGAGAGCGAGCTAGAACCGAGGCTGAGATACGTCCATCTGATGGAAGCAGAAGCGCAAAATCACCAAGCCTTAGGGCAGTGCTTTACGGCGAGGCAGGGAACTACGGTTCCTCGCAGCCGCTGTGATGGTGTACCCGACGATGCGAGGATTTGAGTTAATGGCCCTCGTTTGTTTGTTTCGATGGTACCTACTGTGCACACAGTTCTTCATCAGCCTTTTATTGAGGCCTTGCAGGTCGATAAATCCTAACTCTGCTTCTTTTAAAAATCGATAGATCATGTTGGTTTGTGGTTGTGACTTCATTTTGAGGTTGGGTTTAGGCTATGATAGTGGTGGCGGCGACGACGAGGCATATTTAACGCAGCCACAACCATAGCCGTAATATGGGTTTTCTCTGATTTTGGCTTCATCTATTACTTTGATGTTCTTTCTTTCTGTCAGTAGCAAACCTTTGCTTCATTACCATGCTTTCATTCCGTTTTGCTTAGATTTTTATATGGATTGGTTTATGTTCCTAGAACTAAACTGATGGAAGTCTTAGGCTTATTTTTTTTTGTTTTTATTAAGATTTGAACTACTGTTGGTTACTTTGTTCATGAATGATTGTCTAATGGTTGGATATCGAAGCTGTTGTTCTGAAATTTGGTTATAGACACTACGTCAAAATGCACCTTTGGCCACGGAAAAAAACTGTGACCAAAGGTGTTTGGTCACGTTTTTTTTTTCATTCCAATCGACACCAAAGGTCCCGTCACCTTATGTACCCTACGACCACATTACAATATCAGTGGCTGAAGCCACCTATAAGCGTGGCTAAAGGGTACCAATATTTATTGTTGTAATCAAACAATTCTTCTGTAAAGCGTGGCCAAAGGGTCCCAACGGCCATATGTGTGTTGTTTAACGTGGCCTTTGGTATTATATGGTCACATAATTTGTGTTTTAGCCACATACATTATAAAAATACGTGGCCAAAGGGTTGCTGAAATCATAAATTTTGTCACAATACGAGTGGCCAGAGGGTGGCAACGGCCACGTTAAAATATCAAAAGCGTGGCCTTTAGTATTATATGGTCACGTATATTTGTGTTTTAGCCACATATGTTATAAAAAAACGTGGCCAAATGGGTTGCTGAAATTATAATTTTTGTCCCAATACGCGTGGCCAAAGGGTGGCAACCACCACGTTAAAATATGAATAGCGTGGCCTTTGGTATTATATGGTCACGTATATTTGTGTTTTAGCCACATATGATATGAAAAAACGTGGCCAAATGGGTTGCTGAAATCATACATTTTGTCCCAATACGAGTGGCCAAAGGGTGGCAACGGCCACACTAAAATATAAAAAGTGTGGCCTTTGGTATTATTATTAGTAAATATTGTACATGTGTATTTGTATAGGGTGCTTTCTGTATTTTGTACAAGTATATATACTGTGTAAATGGTTAATGATAATCAAGGATTCATTCCAATCAATCACGATTCAATATGGTATCACAGCCAAATTAGAAAACCCTAATTTTTCTTCCTGGCATCCTCCTCTCCCACGCCACCGTCGACCCCCTCTCCAGCCTCTTCGCCGGTTTCCTCCTCGTCGACCTCTTCTGTCGACGCTATGTCCGACGTAGCAGCCACGGCAGCCGCTAAGGCTCTAACCGAAGCCCAAGAGAAGCTGAAGAACGCCTACTATGTCACCAACATACACCTACGGGTGAAGGTTCTTGATGGCGTGAAACTTACGTATTCGACGTGGGTTAAACTTTTCCTCTTGCATGTCGAAGCCTACAAGGTCGCGGACCATATCGACGGCACCGCTCCTCCCGCCGCCACCGATCCCCTTTACCCTACGTGGGTAGAGATTGACGCTGTGGTGCTTCAATGGCTTTACAGCACCTTGTCGGACGAATATCTCGCTCGAGTTGTTGAAACGGATACTACCGCTCGCGATGCATGGCTAAAGATTCAAGCCATATTCCAGAGCAACAAAGGCTCACGAGCCGCCGCCCTGGAACAAGAGTTTACTACTCTTACTCTTGCCGCCTGCCCATCAATGGATGCCTACTTCCAAAAGATACATGATCTTGCCGAGCAGTTAACCGACATCGGCCGTATGGTTGACGATAACAGGAAGGTTTTGCAGTTAGTTTGTGGGTTGCCCAAGGAATATGACACGGTCGCCTCATTCATCAATCAAGGCACTCACTCTTGGGATGACACTCGGAGTATGGTTCAATTGGAGATGCACAGAATGGCCGCCCGCCCCACCACCGATCAACATGTCCTTGCTGCCACCCCAAACCCGCCCACAAACCCGCAGCCTCATCCGCCACCTACCCACAACCCTAGTCAGTCGCAAGCCAACCCTCCCTATCCTAACCCGCTGGCCTTTGACTATCAGCGCTACCCCAACTCCAACCGTGGCCGCAACCGCCGCCAAAACAACCGCAACCCACCCCGCAACCGCAACCGCCAACCCACCAACGACCCCAACCAGCCGCAGTGGCAGTGGTGCCGCCTCCCCCCTCGCCGTACCCCTCACAGCCGGCTCCCGTCCCATACCAGCCCTACCTATCGGCCCAACAGTGGCCCAACAACCCTCCCCCACCTCCTTCCTATTACCCCTCGGCCCAGTATGCAGCCCAACCTCTTACGGCCCAACCCCCTGCGCAGGCTTACAACGCCTTAAGCCCAACTGATTTGGCCCAGGCGTACACCACTACTCAATTCCAGCAGCCCGCTCCAACTTGGGTCATGGACACAGGGGCATCTCAACACATTACTGCGAACCCAGGTATATTCCAAAACTCACTATCTAAACCTTCAATTTCTCATATTTTTGTAGGAAATGGCAACACGTTGCCCATCGCCGGGTCCGGTAATGCTTTACACAACTTCCCAAATAAATCCTATTACCTTAACAATGTCCTATTTGCCCCGTCCATTATTAAAAACCTAATATCTGTTCGCCAATTTTCTCGTGATAACCAGATTTCTATTGAATTTGATCCTAACGGTTTTTCTTTGAAGGATCTCAAGACTGGCCGCCTCCTTTCCCGCCACAATAGCTCGGGTGACCTCTACCCATTCACCGCTCCGGCCGCTCCTCCGTTTGCTTGTGTCACCGCCCCGTCTTCTCATCTATGGCATAATCGCTTGGGACATCCTGGATCTCAAGTTTTAGATTTTTTGGTTTCTCGTCAATTTATTTCATGTAATAAAGGCAATTCGTTGTCTATTTGCCAGTCTTGTCAATTAGCGAATAGTAAAAGACTACCATTTTATGATTCCATGTCTAATATTTTTTGCCCATTTGATATTATTCACTGTGATCTTTGGACATCATCAGTTTTGAGCAAATCTGGTTACAAATATTATATGGTGCTTGTGGATAGTTTTACAAATTATGTTTGGATCTACCCCTTAAAATTCAAATCTGAAGCTTTCACTAATTTTGCTAAATTTCATAAGTTTATCCAAACACAATTTAACATGGCCATCAAATCTTTTCAATGCGACTTAGGGGCGAGTTTGATAATCGCGAATTTCACAAGTTTGCGAGTGACCATGGCCTTGTTTTTAGATTTTCCTGTCCGCAAACTTCCCCACAAAACGGGCGAGCCGAGCGAATGATTAGACGCCTTAACGATATCATTCGAGCCCTTTTGGTTCAAGGGAAGCTCCCACCACCATTTTGGGTTGAAGCCCTTCACACGGCGGTCTACCTTCATAATATCATTCCCACCAAACGCCTAAACTTCCTCACCCCGGCCTTTGCTCTTTACCGACGCCATCCGACATACGACCATTTGCGTACGTTCGGATGTGCATGTTACCCGAACCTATCCGCCGTTCAACCCAATAAACTACACACACGCTCCACTAGATGTGTGTTCCTCGGCTACCCGAATAATTTTCGGGGATATCGGTGTCTTGACCTCTCTACAGGTCGCGTCCACATTTCCCGTCATGTCGTCTTCGACGAACAAGACTTTCCTTTTGGCGACCCCACCACGTCTCATGACACCACCACCGTCGAGTTCGAACCCGTCCCGGTCTGGTCTGCCAAGGTTCCCCTCGATCAGCCACCCCCACCTATGTCTCCCCCACACTCGCCCAACCCGAGCAGCCCAGCCCACTCCCCAGCCGTTTCTCCCCACTCGGCCCAATCACCTCCATCGTCGGCCCAATCCCATGCCTCCCCATCCTCGGCTCCTGCCCAAGCTACTTCCTCCACACCCGCACCACCTACCAACCTTCACCCTATGGTCACCCGGGCCAAGTCGGGCATCGCTAAACCTATCACTCGGCTTAACTTACATACCGACACCCAAACCCCTCTATCACCGGTCCCGACTTCCTATCGTAAAGCATTACAGGACCCCCGTTGGCACGACGCTATGACTACGGAATTTGAGGCGTTGAAAGCTAACGACACGTGGGATTTGGTACCACGGCCACCCGGGCACCCGATTATTCGTTGCATGTGGTTGTTCCGGCATAAGTTTAAATCAGATGGGTCTCTTGAACGGTCCAAGGCACGCCTTGTTGTCAACAGGAAATCACAAACCGTTGGGATAGATTGCATGGAGACGTTTAGCCCGGTGGTTAAACCGGCCACTATTCGTACCGTTCTCTCCTTAGCCGTGTCACGAGATTGGCCTATTCACCAGTTGGACGTTAAAAACACGTTCTTACATGGTGACCTTGCAGAGACCGTGTTCATGCATCAGCCACCCGGTTTTGTTGATCAGATGTATCCGGATCACGTTTGCCGTCTCAAACGATCCCTTTATGGCCTGAAACAGGCCCCCCGGGCGTGGTATACACGGTTCTCCACTTTTTTACTGGCTAATGGGTTCCGCAGCAGTATTTCAGACTCCTCTTTATTTGTGTATCGCCATGGCGGGTACACGGCATACCTCCTACTGTATGTGGACGACATTGTTATTACTGCATCTGACACTGGGTTCTTACAGAGACTTATCACTACTCTATCCCGCGAGTTTGCTATGTCGGATTTGGGCTCCTTACACCATTTTTTGGGTCTCACGGTCACCAGAGACTCCTCCGGATTGTTCTTACATCAGACTCAGTATGCCCGCGAGATTCTGCAACGCGCGTCCATGATTGACTGTAAACCCTCTCTCACTCCTGTTGACACGGATTCCAAGTTTAGTGACACTGATGGCGATTTACTTCTGGATGGTTCTTTGTACCGCAGTCTTACTGGCGCCTTGCAGTATTTGACGTTTACTCGTCCAGACTTATCCTATGCAGTCCAACAGGTATGCCTATTTATGCATGCTTCGCGTGTGCCTCACTTTCAGTTTATGAAGCGCATTTTGCGCTTTGTTCAGGGCACTCTTCAGTATGGTCTACGTATCACTCGGTCGCCGGTTTCTGCCCTCACAGCTTACTCTGATGCTGATTGGGCAGGGTGCCCCGACTCTCGACGCTCTACATCAGGTTATTGCATTTTCATGGGTGACAACTTATTATCCTGGTCGTCCAAGCGTCAACACACAGTTTCTCGTTCCAGTGCTGAAGCGGAATACCGTGGTGTGGCAAATGCAGTTGCTGAGGTTAGTTGGTTACGCAATCTGCTACTTGAACTACATGTTCCTCTTCGTACAGCCACAGTGGTCTATTGTGATAATGTTTCGGCGGTCTATCTTTCGGGTAATCCGGTTCAGCACCAACGCACCAAGCACGAGGAAATTGATATACATTTTGTCAGAGAAAAGGTACGGGTCGGCCAAATTCGTGTGTTACATGTCCCCTCCGAGTTTCAGTATGCGGACATCTTTACTAAGGGCCTCCCTCGTCCTTTATTTTACCGTTCGTGACAGTCTCCGCGTTCGTCCTCCTCCCGCTCCGTCTGAGGGGGCGTATTAGTAAATATTGTACATGTGTATTTGCATAGGGTGCTTTCTGTATTTTATACGAGTATATATACTGTGTAAATGGTTAATGATAATCAATGATTCATTCCAATCAATCACGATTCAATAATTATATGGTCACGTATATTTGTGTTTTGGCCACATATATTTGGAAAAAGAAAGTGGCCAAAGGGTAGTTGAAATCAGATATTTTGTCTCAATACGCGTGGCCAAAGGGTGGCAACAGCCACGTTAAAATATCAAAAGTGTGGCCCTTGGTATTATATATTTTCTTAATTACAATTAATTAACCTGCATATTAATTAATATAGAGAAACCTTATAATCATATTATAATTAAAAATTAATGTACATACACTAATCAAATGCTGTTCAAAAAATAACATACACTAATCAAAGTTTATTTTGTATAATAATTAATTATAAATTCTTTTCCGTGCTCATCAGCTGCTTCTGTTGGATCCGTGTACTATGTTTTCTGTTTATCAGATCTTGAGTCAGCTGGTTTGGTGTTAAGTACACTTTCGGCATCTTTTTCCGATCATTATTAACCTGGAAAATGACAAATTAAACTGATCAGATATATATATATATATATATATATATATATATATATATATATATATATATATAGGGGAAGGATCAAATAAAAACAAGATGTTATTGCGAAAACACGAAAACAAATATTAAAACCTCTATAACTCCCTCATACATTAATATTTTTTAAAAAAATTTGCACCAAAAGTCTTAAAATTATGTCACCTTTCATTCTGGAAAAAAAAATTAAACATTTAAAATTTCATGATTTTTTTATTATTGCACATGTGCAATAATACGTATTAGTTATATTACACATGTGCAATGTCAACAAAAAGAACGTTATTTTTTTTAACTTTTTCCAGAATTAAAGATTACAGAATTATAAGATTTATGGTGTAATGTTTTATGAAAAATATTAACGTATGAAAAAGTTATAAAGGTTTTAATATTATTGCATATGTGCAATAATAATTTATTATTGCACATGTGCAATAATAAAAAAATAAAAAAAAACCTTGAATTTTTTTTTATTTTCTCCAGAATTAAAGATAACAGAATTATAAGATTTATGGTGCAACTTTTTATAAAAAAAATTAAAATATGAAAAAGTTATAAAGGTTGTAATTATTATTGCATATGTGCAGTAATAATAAAAAAACATTATTGCACCTGTGCAATAATAATTTTTTTTTAAAAAAACTTGATTTTTTAAAATTTTTTCCAGAACTAAAGATAACATAATTTTAAGGATTTTGGTGCAATTTGTTTTAAAAAATATTAACGTATGAAAAAGTTATAGAGGTTTTAATATTTGTTTTCGTGTTTTCGCAATAAAAGTTGTTTTCACATGAACCTTACCTTATATATATATATATATATATATATATATATATATATATATATATATATATATATATATAGGGGAAGGATCAAATAAAAACAAGATGTTATTGCGAAAACACGAAAACAGATATTAAAACCTCTATAACTTCCTCATACGTTAATATTTTTTTAAAAAATTTGCGCCAAAAGTCTTAAAATTATATCACCTTTAATTCTGGGAAAAAAAATTAAACATATAAAATTTCGTGATTTTTTTTATTATTGCACATGTGCAATAATACATATTAATTATATTACACATGTGCAATATTAACAAAAAATACATTAATTTTTTTTTTAATTTTTTCAAGAATTAAAGATAACAGAATTATAAGATCGATGGTACAATTTTTTTATCAAAAATATTAACGTATGAAAAAAATTATAGAGGTCATGTGCAATAATAATTTTTATTGCACATGTGCAATAATAATTTTTTATTGCACATGTGCAATAATAAAAAAAAATTAAAAACGTTGAATTTTTTTTAATTTTCTCCAGAATTAAAGATAAAAGAATTATAAGATTTATAGTGCAATTTTTTATAAAAAATTTTAACATATGAAAAAGTTATAAAGGTTTTAATATTATTGCATATGTGCAATAATAATAAAAAAAAATTATTGCACCTGTGCAATAATAATTTTAAAAAAAAATTTGATTTTTTTTTTAATTTTTTCCAGAACTAAAGTTAACATAATTTTAAGGATTTTGGTGCAAATTTTTTTTAAAAATATTAACCTATGAAAAAGTTATAGAGGTTTTAATATTTGTTTTCGTGTTTTCGCAATAAAAGTTGTTTTCACATGATCCTTACCCTATATATATATATATATATATATATATATATATATATATATATATATATATATATAAAGTTAATTAATTATAGCGGATACGATTAACTAATGTAGTAATTACCTGTAGTTGTTCCAGTACTTTTTGAACCGTAGAATGATCAACCGGCTGTGATTTATCTGACTTGTTATTAGAATGAAGGATCATTCGTTTCATCGGCTATGCAATAATATATTTATTTTCAACCTCAGAAAGAGTTGTTTTACCATCTACTGGGAATGGTAAAAATGTTGCACCCTTATTGACCTGATAAACTTTAATTCAACGGAAACTAGGAGGTAATGGACTTCCATGAATCTTCTCATTCTTTTGTTTTGGTAATAATTCAGCCATTTCCACGACATTCATTGGATCCCCCTCCATGTGCAACGTTGTTGTTTCGCACCGCTGATCAGAAGTGACATAATAATAATAATAATAATAATAATAATAATAATAATAATAATAATAATAATAATAATAATAATAATAATAATAATAATAATAACAATAATAATAATAATAATAATAATAATAATAATAATAATAATAATAATAATAATAATAATAATTATAGCATATATATATTAACAATTAATTAATTAAAGTCAAAAAATAGAATAAAAAAATTGTGGTATATACTAATCTATATACCTCTTGGATTACTGGCTGATCGATAGGAGCTGCAATGGCATCATAATTATTTGGTTTTTCCAACCGACCACTCTTCTTAGGAGGTACTTTACGAGCTGCAGGTTTTACTTGTTTTGCATGTCTCTTATTCTTTTTCTAAATTGATACCATGTAATTAACTGATTAGTAACATATATATTAATTAACAATAACGTCAAATCGATTTGTCAAATCCTTAATTATATATATATACCACTTCCTGCTCTGATGCCCCAGCAGTACTGGCTGCAACAACTGCTACTTCTGTTATTTTTCTCTTTTTCTCCTAATTAAGACAACATCAACATTTAATTAAATGATAATATAGCAATTAGTTATAAGGGAAGTACACAACTGTGTAAATTAAAATAGTTACCCTTTCCTTTTGCGATGCTGTTGTAGATGTAAGAGTGTGTTGTGATAGAGTCGCTGAACAGACCTACAATTCAATTAATTAATAAAATCATATCGATCATAACCGGCTAAACATCAGTTAACTATCCAGATAACCATTCGGATGAAGTACAAACTTATCATAGCCGGAACAGTTAATTATCAATTATATTTCGGAACAACTCTAACTATCCTGATGAACTTTACCTATACTGGTGAACTTTAACTATCCGGATGAACTATAACCAACACGGTGAACTATAACTAGAGACGCATGTTCATCCAGATGAACTAGAATCTTCCGGATCAACTCTAACTATCCCGATGAACTCTAACTATCCCGATGAACTTTTTACTATCCTGATGAACCTTACCTATCCTGAGGAACTTTAACTATCTGGATGAACTCCAACTATCCGGATGAACTATAACTAGAGACGCATGTTCATCCAGATGAACTAGAATCTTCCAGATCAACTCAAATTCAGAACTGTTTCAAATCCGTACCTTATCGGCCGACCTTTGAGATGAGTTTGATGAAGTAGATTGTTTCCGCGATGTATTGTGCGCGGAATTGATCATGTCATACGTACAATTAATTCATTTAGTTAATTAATTAATAAATATATTCTCATGGGAGATTGATCATATTAGCAATAATATTTAATTACCGTTGTATTTACAATGGAATGCTGATCACAACTGTTTTTAGATCTTACAGTTGTAGTAAGAGGCGCCTCCGCGGACTTTACATACGAAATGATTTAATGATTTATAATAATTAATTGATAAAAAGTAAAGTATATATAATATAATTAATTATAGGTATATATATATATATATATATATATATATATATATATATATATATATATAATATGACCCTTACAGAATTTACTGCTTTAACTTTATTATCTTGAATCATGAGGTGCATAAACTCCGTAAGCTTATCAATTTTTTCATGCTGTGCTTTAACCATATCAGTGAG
>JBCNJP010008001.1:0-19625 GCA_039602395.1 Deinandra increscens subsp. villosa
AAGTACGTGGTAGAGTTAGCGAATGGTAAACTTCATGATACGACTCAGATAGTTAAGGACTGTAAGTTAGAGCTAGCTGGCCATACGTTAGGAATCGACCTTATGCCTTTCCCGATTGGTAGTTTTGATATCATAGTAGGAATGGATTGGTTATCTGAAAACCGAGCTGAAATTTTATGTCAAGAAAAAGTGATTCGTATCCCACTCGAAGAAGGTGGAGTGTTAACAGTTCAAGGTGAAAAAGGTGGAACAGTCACCGGTATTATCTCGTTTCTTAAAGCTCAAAAGTGTCTTCGTAAAGGACACTTCGCGGTACTTGCAAACGTCACTGACACGACACTTCCCGAGCGTAAAATCGACAATTACCCGATAGTCCGCGACTTCCAACATGTATTTCCTGATGATCTGCCTGGTTTGCCTCCATTTCGACAAGTCGAGTTTGGAATCGACTTAGCTCCCGGAGCAGCCCCGATTGCACGCGCACCGTACCGCTTGGCGGTAAGCGAACTCAACGAACTCTCCGCACAACTTCAAGAGTTACTCGACAAATGATTTATTCGTCCAAGTTCGTCTCCATGGGGAGCACCGGTATTGTTTGTTAATAAGAAAGATGGAACGTTCCGAATGTGTATCGACTACCGAGAGCTTAACAAGGTTACGATCAAGAATCGGTACCCACTTCCTTGAATCGACGATCTTTTCGACCAACTGCAAGGTTCGAGCTACTTTTCAAAGATTGATCTACGGTCTGGATATCACCAACTTCGTGTTCGTGATGAAGATATCCCCAAGACTGCTTTCAGAACTCGGTATGGTCATTACGAGTTTTTAGTTATGCCGTTTGGGCTAACTAATGCGCCTGCTGTATTTATGGATCTGATGAATCGGGTGTGCAAACCGTACCTCGATCAGTTTGTGATAGTTTTCATTGACGATATATTAATCTACTCCAAGACAAAGGAAGAACACGAGAATCACCTACGACTTATCTTGGAATTACTCCGCAAGGAACAGCTTTACGCCAAGTTTTCAAAGTGCGATTTTTGGATTCGCGAAGTCCAGTTTCTTGGACACATTGTTAATAAGGATGGAATTCATGTCGACCCAGCTAAAGTGGAAGCTATCAAGAATTGGTCTACTCCGAGAGCGCCGACCGAAATCCGACAGTTTTTGGGACTTGCCGGATATTACCAAAGATTCATCAAGGGTTTCTCGCAATTGGCTCAACCCTTAACAGCTTTAACGCACAAAGGAGTGCAATATAGATGGGGTGAAAAAGAAGAACACGCGTTTCAAACTCTCAAGGATATGTTATGTTCAGCTCCAATCCTCTCATTACCCGAAGGGGTAGACGACTTCGTGGTTTACTGCGATGCATCCATTCAAGGACTCGGTTGCGTGTTGATGCAACGAGACAAAGTGATTGCCTACGGGTCCAGGCAACTGAAGGTCAATGAGAAGAATTACACAACACGTGATTTGGAATTAGGAGCCGTTGTATTTGCACTCAAGATTTGGAGACATTACCTCTACGGAACAAAGTGCACGATATTTACCGACCACAAAAGCTTACAACATATCTTTGAACAAAAGGACCTCAACATGCGACAGCGAAGGTGGGTCGAGCTACTAAATGATTATGACTTAGCGATTAAGTATCACCCGGGAAAAACCAATGTTGTGGCTGACGCCTTAAGCCGAAAATAGTACGAAAAGCCTCGACGAGTACGAGCGCTGCAACTTACCATTCACACGGGACTGCCGGATCGAATCCGCGATGCCCAACAAGAAGCTTTAAAAGAAGAAAACTTCGCAGCTGAAGCACTGCAAGGGGTGGATGCTAACTCTGAGATTAAGTCCGACGGACTCAGATATTACAATGACAGAATTTGGATTCCTATACTTGGGAATCTCCGTAAGCTCGTGATGGACGAGGCTCACAAATCAAGGTATTCGGTGCACCCTGGATCGGACAAAATGTACCAAGATTTGAAGAACTTGTACTGGTGGCCGAATATGAAAGCCGACATCGCGTGATATGTGGCTAAGTGTTTAACATGCTCAAGAGTTAAGATCGAGTACCAAAAGTCTTCTGGATTATTGCAGCAACCAATGATCCCGGAATGGAAATGGGAGGATATCTCCATGGACTTCGTAACAGGACTACCTCATCGATCGAATCGACCAGATGCGATTTGGGTTATCATTGATCGACTAACCAAATCTGCACACTTTATTCCGATGAGGGAAAGTGACAATATGGATAAGTTAACTAAGTTGTATATTGATCGAATTGTGGCACTTCATGGGGTGCCTAAGACCATTATCTCCGACCGAGATCCTCGATTTACTTCCCGACTGTGGCAATCTATGCAAGACGCACTGGGAACCAGACTGGATATGAGTACAGCTTATCACCCGCAGACTGATGGTCAGACGGAACGAACTATTCAGACTTTGGAAGACATGCTCCGAGCTTGCGTTCTCAACTTCGGTAAAGACTGGGAGGCTCACCTTCCGTTGGTGGAGTTCTCCTACAACAACAGTTATCATACGAGCATCGGTGCAGCACCTTTTGAAGCTCTTTATGGCGGAAAATGTAGATCGCCCATGTGTTGGGCCGAAACGGGTGAGAAAGGACTCACCGGACCGGAAATCATTCACGATACAACTGAACGAATTATTCAAATCAGAAAGCGGATAGCCGCAGCACGTGACAGGCAAAAGAGCTATGCCGACAAACGCCGTAAACCTTTGAAGTTCGAGGTAATCGACAAGGTACTATTGAAGGTATCTCCCTGGAAAGGAGTGATACGCTTCGGAAAACGTGGAAAGCTGAATCCTCGCTATATCGGTCCATTTGAAATCATTGGGGAAGTAGGCCCGGTGGCCTACCGATTACAACTCCCTGCAGAACTCGATGGAGTTCACAACGTGTTTCACGTTTCTAACCTGAAGAAATGTCTGGCTGAAGACACTGAGATAATTCCTTTGGAGGAATTGGAAATTGATGAACATCTGAGATTTTTTGAGCAACCAATAGAAATCATGGGACGCGAGGAGAAATGTCACACCCCCAAAAATCCCACGCGCGATAACGCGCCGCAGGGAGCGTGACAAACCAGGATTGTCGTCCATTAGTTACACCAAACGACCAGTAATTAATAAAAAAAGGTTGTATATTTCATTAAAAAAAATACAGAGTTTTACAAAGACGGAAGCGTAAATGCAATGAAAGTATTAATGTAAAAACACCATCACCCAAGGTGACGTGGCTTGTTCAAAGACAATAAAAGGGTTTTCAAATACTCATGCATGCGTACTCGTGATACTCGAACATCCGCAACCTGAGAAATAACATGCTAAAAAGTGTCAACACAAAGGTTGGTGAGTTCACAGGTTTAATCAGTTCATCAGTTGAATGTAAATCGACTGTTCATCGACAGTTCAAGTTCAGTTTAAAATTGATTGTTCAACAACAATCAAGTTGAGTTTAAGATTGACTATTCAACAATAGTCAAGTTGTAAGAGCATAATCACTAATATATATCAAATAGCTAGCTAGGCTACATACATGAAACTTCGCACGTTGATGGTCACCGAAGCTAACAGTTGTTTACAGTTTATGCAGTTTGCCTTGTTGTGTTTAGGACGAATATAACACCCGTTCGATATCCAATCGTGCCAGAGCGACTGGCCCGGGTGGGGTTTGTCAGACCCAGTAGTACTACAATATATTTCCCGCTATCGTCATTAATATTAACGGTACCATAGGAAGGACTTTGTTGTATATGTGCTTCAAGTACTTCAAGTGATATATAAAAGTCTAATTATCTCAGTTGTATAGTTCATGCATGTTAATCTCCCCCAACAGGATTTAAAACAGTAAAATGGGGCCGTGAAACTCACCTTAGGTTGCACAGCAAAAGTTTCCAGATAAACAGTTAATCATGTAGCAAGAACGAGTCTTGTGAAGAAGTCAATCACCTAACGAGCATACAAGTATAAGTGTATGTTCAAGCAAGACGAGTAAGTCTAACGTAAATGATAAAAACGATTTATCGTGGAGTCCAAAACAAGTCGAGGATGGCACGTGTGCCAAATCCGAGCGATTATCGAAATAACGCGAGAAAATACAATATATATATCAATATTATATATTTTCTAAGTTCAAAGGTTTCAAAAGTAAATATATGTGATATATATTTAAACCAAACGTGCAAATGACGTTAATAACGGGTTACAAAACGAGATACATATTTATAAAACCAAAAGTATTTAATCGTTTCAATAAACCGACGGCATACGTATATATATATTAAATTACACGAAAATATATTTATTTTACCGTTTTATGTGAAACCACGATGTTTGAGTTTAAAATATATATATATATACTAGCCGTGTGCCCGCGCGTTGCGGCGGCGACAGTGTATTGCGTGTTATTCGTCTTCTGTTCGCGCGTTGCAGCGGCACAAGAAACTACAACGCGGTATTTGTTTATTTGTTCGCTTGTTATGGCGGCACGACAATTTACATTGAGGTATTCGTTTTTTACGGCCACACGACAATTTACAATACGTTATTCGTTTCTGTTAGTACGTTGGGCCGAATGATTGAAATTAGAAATAAATTTATAATGTTTACATTGCTTATATCCCCATTAAAAAGTTTTCTTGGAAACCAGCTGACACTACTCATAATCACTAAATCAATTATATAAGATTATTTAAACTCTTATTACTTATTTTACTTGTTGAAAGAATAAGAATTTTTAAGTTAATCCGATGATTGAATACATTCTCCCTAACCAATATTATTAAATAAATGGTCTATAATAAAATAAAAATTAAAAACATCCATTCACGATAGTACTTTTACCATTTGAATTTTTATTCACTATATTGACATTCTTTTGACGGTATGATTGTACGGATATATGTATATTAGCTTTTCATTTAAATATTCCCTATACAATCCTACCTTTACTTTAATCAAATTTTAATAGACTCACTGCACACATTTGACTTTTCAAATAAACGGTAAGTATTTCTACACATAATGACACAAACATATAAAGGTTCATTTGACTTTTCAAATAAAAGGTAAGTTTTTCTACACATAATGACACAAAGCATGAACCCGCGCTTGAGCCTGCATTTGTAACAATCTACAAAGCATCATAAGAAAAGTATAAGGAGTGTAATCTTAGTATTAAAAAAATCAATCTGACATTTATAGCGCGTTATTCCCTATTTGCACGTTCAGCGGCGATGACAATTTACAACGTTATATTCGTTTCTGTTAGCGTGATGCGACACGACAACACTTTATAATGCGACGCGGCAACACTTTAAATATATAAAGATTTGCATGAACATGTATCGGGAAATCGGAGAATACAAATCAGCATTTAGGTGTTCAAATGATCTTTTACATCGAGTGAGAAAGTTTAATCAAAGAAAAGAAAATCTTGACCTCAAATAAAAATAGAACAAAAAAGGGGCACTTGTTTTATGTTGTTAACCGAGCGCACATGGTATGTAGTTAGCCTTTGGAGAGCAGAATAGTATAGAATAAGCCATACATATACTATGTTCCAATCAACAAACTGGATCCATTTGACCCAATTAGCTTGGTTTATCGTTTTGTAACAACCAAATTCCAGTACAAAAGCAATAAGGGAATAAGGAATTGTTCAGGAACATACCTCTACCAAGATGTGTAGCAGAACACCAACAATACCAACAACAAGCATTTTCCTTTTTCTTTCTTCTACATTTCCCTAATAAAAGCTTTAGTGAATTTCAAAATGTTATCTAACCTTGAATTTGATAAAACATATGTTGGCTCTTCCTTTTCTTCAGCTGGTGCAGCTGCAGCTGCATTAGAACACCACCAGCAATACAAATCAAGACAAAAAAAGCATTACAAAACAACTTATACCGGACAATATTAATTTAGATCAGGAAATGCAATACAAATCAAGACAAAAAAGCATTACAACATTATGAAAAAAAAAAGAATCCTTTAAATGATAAGAGATGAAACCTGCTAAGCCAAAGATGAGTCTAAACCAAAAAAATGAACTATGATCCTAGCAGGACTGCAGGAGAAGGTTTGTTTTTACATACATGGATTTGGTTTCAAGATTTTATTGTGTTCCAGTTTGTAATCTATGATTCAAGCCCGCGCTTGTTATTAGCAAATGGGTTACAAAATTTAAATTATGCATATTGCTTGATTTAAGATCAAAAACACTATTGAAAAAAAGCAAAGGACTGTGTAACGTACTCAACTAAATCAGTTTTTTTATAGCTAAAAAAAATAACTGAATCGTTCTAATTTAAATTGAACATACAAACAAACTTAAAAGAGCTGGAATCATTAAAATAATTTTACTAATTCGGATAAAATATTACAGACTACGGCTCGTATTCTATTCTAAAATCTCATGATGTTTGATGCAAATTTAAGACTAATTATAAACAACAAATGGGACTAATACCTTTTAATTGGATGCTAAGATCTTTGTAACTTAAGTATGGTAAAAAAAATCCTAAGAACAAAAGTAGAATAAAATACATCCAACGTATCACCGCTAACATACAGATTCGACTAAGCACGTCAATTTGGGCAAATCATTCATAACAAAAGTGCCAAGAAATGGATGTACCAACTGCAGCAAACTATATTATGGCACTGGAGCAAGGAAATCACGCCAAAAAACGGATTTACCAACCACTGGAGTAAGGAAATGAAGACAGAAAACACACGTAAAGGCACCCAAGAAAATACCTATAGAACATATATGTTCCGCTTGGTTCGAAATAAAGCTTCTCTTCTTTCTTTACCCACTGAAACTGCATTTTGCCTTCTCCTTTGTGCAGCAGCATTCCCAACTACAGTGCCAAATAAGCATTTTCAGCACAAATAATTGATTCATACATTACATCGAACACCTTATCTGTATATCCAATCACAGCTTCCAGTCTATAAGTTGTTCAAGATTACCTCCAAGTTTTAACATAATCTGTAAACAAAAAAGCTCTCGAATTGTCAAATAGATGCATTTTCAGAAGATAATATGTAAGTACCTGCAGGTAGCTTGCAACATTTTTCGTAGTAAACACATCCATATTCATGAAGTAAAGAATCCTTCTAGACAAACTTCTGTATTATTTAGAACAAAAAACGAACATTAACAAATGAGACCGAAGTAGTGTTACTAAAAAAAAATCATTCTCAATGGCAAATTGACTAATACCAGTAACGAAGTTTCTGTGCAGATCAATAGACCAAACAGCATGTGTGTTCTTCTTTGTTGTTAGATAACCACTTTCATTTCCATATTCTTCATCTACAACTTTTCCTTTTATGCTCAGCAGCTTTTCATCTGGTCTAAAATATTTCAGAAGATAAAAGAAAACAATAAATCCTCATATCAGATGTAGAAGGGACCACACAAATATACTATTTCTTTTAGCATGACATTTAATTTAACCACCAAACTTTCGGTAACAGATAACATCAAACAACACAAAATCAATTGTTTGTGAAAACTTATTACTTGTAAAATCCATTACATATCTATGAGTACACATGTAACTACATATATGGGTCGATTAAAGAAAATAAGACTTGAAGATTACCTTACATGTAACAACCTGGAATGCCAAAAAACCTTAATCATATGGTGTTTCCGAGCAATCTCATTGACCTTTGCCATCTTCAATGGGTCAAATGGGTGAAATAAAAAAATTAGCTAATCCCTCTAATTGTAAAGTCGGTGAGGATTCACACTTCTACATGATCAACAAAATCCATAATAAGAGTCAATTTTATCATGAAACAAAAAGAAACAAAGCAACATTAATGATAAACCTTGTATGTCTCCTGTAATCCCATCAGAATTCAGATATTGCATCCCCCTCTACTTTGATATAATCCCATCAGAATTTAGATTGCATCCTTTTCTATTTTGATACAACTTCCAAAGTCTGTTGTGACAAAAGAAAGTATATATATTACTATCATAATAAAAAAATTAACAGAATATGCTTCTGCAGATAGTAAATACCCCAATATATCTTACCATTTTATTCACCTACAAGAAAGATTCATTAGCATGTGTGTTCATTATAAAGCAACAACCTAAAATAGAAAGAAAAAAAAAAGGTTGCATTTTTATTTTTTAAATTCTAAAATGAAGACAGTGGGTTTGTTTCAAGAGTAAAACCTAAGAGGATACCGAATATTTGGTTTTAAAGAAGGGTAACTTACATAGAAATCCTCAGCAGCTGTAAGAGGATACTAAATATTTTGTTTTAAAGTAAGGTAACTTACATAGGGGCAAATGTCATTAGAAATCCTCAGCAGCTGTAAGAAAAAAATTAGTATACCAGAAACATTGACATAATGACATCTAGAAAAAAAAACAATAAAATTATTCTTAAATTATCTAGGAGGATTCCTGACCAGCATGCACAATACAGATTTTGAAACAGGAAGATGTACAACATCATTGGAAAAAGATTGCTATTACAACTTAATAGACATATGAGATGTATCCACACGCAACAATAACCTAATTGCTCATAAGGAAGATAATCTTACCAAATAGGAAGAGAGCCACAGATCCAAAGAGTAAAACCTGGAAAACCAAAGGGGAAAAATGAGCAACTAAAAAAAATCAACAGAACTTCATCTATACATCCTAAAGCATTTGTTTTTATCTAAAGGCAGGAGAATATGATAATATATAATGAGCATAAAAGCTTTGACATAATGGCGTGACTGTGTATTTCCTTACTTTTGTTTTTGTCATGAGTTTAGTATTAGGATATTCGATTATCGTGAGTCTTATACAAACTGCATCCAAAATACAGGTAAATCACTGTTGCTATGTAGCTATTCAGACCAGTATACCATAGAGAACTCACATAAGACCACCATAAATCGAGTAAAAGCTTAAACAGAACAAACAAACCTTATATCACAGACAAAAGCAAGCACAGATCAATTCGTACATCTGCATGGTCAAAATAAGAATCAATTAGCAGTAAGTAACAAACCTAGAACAAGAGGAAATGGAAAACATACATATAAATGTAATTGAAAACCGAAATCTAAGAATCGGAGAGAGAGAGATGAACCTACCGGAGTGAAAGAAGAACAGACCTGTTAAACCAAAAATTAACCATCTCAGCTCAGATCCTAGTCCATCGATATTAAGACTACAACCGCTAGAATCGCGACCGAAGCCATCACCGGATTCGCGGCTGTGGTCCACCTCTACTCGAAGCCATCACCGATCTACAATCAAAACCCACAAAATATTCACTCTCGTCCAATTTTGAGACCATAGAGAAGAGAAAAACCAGATTTGTCACCCTTTAGCGATAAGTCGAAAAACCGAAAAAATATAGAGAAGGAGGAACATACCTGTGAGAGCAGATGAGGAAGAAGCAGCGAGAGTGGGAGAGAGAGATTTAGAAACCCTAAAAATTTGAGAAATCTGATAAATCGAGAAATCGAGAGAGGGACATATGTGTTTTGAGAGAGGGAGAGGAATGAGGAGAGATGTATCCAGAGGGAGTTGTAATCGAGGGAGTTGTAATGAATCGATGGAGCGGAGATGTGAGGTCCAATCGAAGGGAGGAGGGAGTCTGGTGGAGAAGCTAAGGCGGCGTCGGTTGTTTCAATGGAGGCGTGCAAGAAAGTGGCGTGAAAGAAGAGTAAATGTAGACACAATGCAGACATGGTTAATTCCTATTATAACCTCAATTTTGAACTGTATTAGTTTTTCTAGAATGTTGCTTTAATTAAGATGCTTAAAACACTTGTACATGTTGCATAACAATTTGTACGCGTCTTAAAATTAAGGAATTTTATGACGAAAATGCCCCCAGGACTAATATGTATTATATAGTAGTATAGATATATATATATATATATATATATATATATACATACGGATTTAGTAAAACTATGTTTTGGTTCAAAACGTCAAAGTTTACGGATTTAATAATCAATATACATTTATACGGGTTTAATCATTCGTACGCATCCATTTTAAACGAGTTTTAGTTGACCCAATACATAAAAATACCAAAAATAAAAAAAAAAGCGAAATGAGGTCGGCCGGGTTCGAACCCGCGACCTCTCGGTCACTAGCGAGTACAACAACCACTAGGCTGCGGCCGCTATTTGGTAACTCATCCTCCACAAATCATTTTGTACAACAGTGGCTTGGAACCAGGTTATAGGAAGGAAACAGGAGCAAAAACAAAACGCGTAGGCCGGGTCTCGAACCCACGACCTCATGCATAAGAACCCAGCGACCGAACCATTGTGCCAGTATGGCGTCTGATATCAAACCCGATACGATAAATATATAACCCATATCCGCCTGGCTTCATCTTCTTCACCCGAGAACTCCGGTGGCCGGAGTTTTATTCCGGTCACCGGAAAATCGTGAAAACATAGAAAACTCAGAAAAACTGTACGATTAACATGGATTGAAGGTTACCTCGTGTCGGGGATGGGTTACGAGATGATTTTGAAGCCGAGAACGAACCCGAAAAATTCACGAACCCGAACTCCGGGTTCACTTCGATGCCCGAGGCTGTTGTTGTTGTGCTTGCGATCACCCAGAAGTGATGGGGGAGGTTCAATTATGGTGTTGCGGGGCTGAATCAGTGATGGTTCTTGGTGGTTTTGAGTCGCCGGAAAGCGAAATCGGGAGCGGGAGAGATGAGAGAACGCGAGAGAGGGACTGTGTAAATGATAGGTGCATATCATTGATTTAATTTCAATGATGTTAAACGAACCGATGGAGGGTGATGGTGATCGGTCGGGCGTTCCTTGAATTCCCGTAACCGAACCTCCATTAATTCGAGTTTCAAGTTTTGACAAGATCAGTCCCTCCAGGAATTTACATATTAGACTCAAGGTTTGAACAACTTTCAAGTTAACCCTTGTAGGTTAGATGTATAGAGAACAAGTTTAGAAACTTACACAAAGATTAACGAGACGCTACGAGATTAATGGAAAATGTTTTTAACGACGAATATACGAGGGATGCCAAAATATATATTAATCGTATAACATTTATAAGAAATATAAATCTTGTTTCGCTAAAATAAATCATGAAATATATCTCCACAATGATATATTTAAAATTACATAAAATCATAACTTATATATTTAAAGCCTCATAAAGTTATGACTAAAGTTTATAATTATATACTTTATGTTTACATAAAACCATAAATATAAATCTATGATTTAATAATTAAAACTCACATAGAATGATAAAATACATGTGAAATATATACAAATATATCACATAAAATCATAAAGTGAAATCATAGAATGTCAAACGTTTACATTTCCGTGAATGCTCGTAGTGATGATCACACAAAACCCTAATTTGCTAAAGTCAACACAGTCAATCACATAAATGTTCACACAACATTTAATACAGTTTATGTTCAGTTAATGCCAGGAAAGGACTTGAAAATGCGGATTGTCACAGTATCCCCTTGTTGAAGAATTTTCGTCCCGAAAATCGAATAACGTGATTTACAAGTTGGTCACTAAAGAAAGAAAGAAAGAAAAAATTCTCAGTCGTCACATCATCCCCTTGTTGAAAGAATTTCGTCCCGAAATTTAAATCAGTGACAATTGTTTGAAGAGTCAAATTGACAGTAACGTATCGAAAGAATTTAGGTTTCTTACTCCAAAAGGAATCAAGAATGTTATGATCAAGAATGTATTCTCGATGTTGATAAGATGTCAAATGTTTAAGGATTTTGAAAGGAATTCAAATCGAAAGTATAGAAAGTGATTTTCTTATCAAATGTTCTCCTATGAGAAGAGTCGAACAACCGCATTACGAGAATTGTGTTAAGTAGCAAAGCCGAACAGAGTAACATGATACATAAGTATCCAAATCAAAATTCCAATACGAAGAAGAACCATAACATGTCCGAGTAGCCTTCAGCCTTTGTACCCAGTGTTGGGAGTGAGATTTCCATTTCGTGTCTGCTTTGAGTTAGGGTGTTCACATTTACTAATAACCCAGGTGAATCGGAGAGAACAGAATTTGAGTGTGTGAGAAAATTGTGTGTGCATCAAGTCAATCGGCGTTTGATAAACCTAATGTCAAACAAAAAGGTAAACGTCTGATCTTACCTACCAATGATCAATTAGCATAGAATTACACAAGACTGGTCAAGTTAACATGAGGACCCGTTGATTGTTTTAGTACTTTATGACCAATTAAGTTTCGCATGATTCATAATAACATTGAAATTCACATTTCATGCAATAACGGTTCAAATAGCATATGAGTCTCTACAAAGGTTTCTTTTGAAGGTTTATATGGTCAAAGCGTACTAGCATACAGTCTATCATGAAGGTTTTACCATACAACGCATACAATTGTCCTAGCATCAGATATACAAGTATACAACCCTAGTATGGCATGTCTCTAGTATATAAGTTCACAAACTAACCAGCACCGCCCATACGGTGCAAAATTGACAGGGCAACTTCGCACACTCTTGTCATTCCTACCGAGGTAGGAGACTTAGGACTTTGTATGGTGTACGGTTTTCATGCTCAATCAAGTTAATACATTCACAGCACGTCATTTCTAGTCCTTAACACATTCCATAAACATAACTAATCATGCAACTCTACGCAACGTATGCTTAAACCAACACTTCAATAATTAATCAGTTTCTATACCCTAAATATAGGATTAGATTCTCAAATTTAGCATGTATAAACACAACATTTCTCATGAGAGGGTCAAAAGAGAGAAGAAAAAAATATATTAATCATGGTTAAAATGGTTCAATAGTTGCTCGCATACTAAAATATAACTGGTAACACACCGAGTTTATGAAAAAAAAGGACTGAGGTCTAAAGAGAAATCCAATCAAGAGCCCATTGCCATTTAAAAGGTAACACGTAGCAGATTGTTTTAGAAAAGAGTTACTCAATTCATGTTGACAATTATTCAAGAAATCACATAGACAATTAGGTTCAAATTCAAGTTGGAGTTCAATATCATAGAATACCTTGCTATAGAATCCAAAAATAAGTGTGAAAGTTCAACAAAACAAAGTGTAAACTATGAGGTACCGAATATCGAAAGGTGCTCATCAAGCATGAGAATAGCAAATTTAAGATGAAGAGCGCCAACGGCTTAGTTCGTGAATTCTAGTAAGCGATCAGATAGCCAACTTATGATAGTCGAAGCTATACATTCCAAGAATGACATGCGAGTTTAAACTGGCACTGGTAAAGATACCAGTAGGGTGGATGCAAATAACGTAATGGATAGTATGAAATTCAGAGAGAGGTATATATGTGCTTGACAAGATTTGGCAAGGAATTTTGCATAAACCGATATCGAAATGAACGTGTCAACGGTTATACAATCCAATAGAGTAAACGTCTTGTTAGGGAAATCTTCATTGTTTAAGCTCACCGGTATGCCCAGTCTCCTTGATGTCCTTGCGCTTCATGCGTCTTGATTCCTTTCTTGCCAAAACATCAATTTAAATGGTTTTCAAAAGTAAGTTAAAGCACAAAGGTGTTATAAAAGGGTGAATGCGAAACAAAAACATCAGGATGTTCAAAAGTGGCTTTGGCTCGGGTACACGTATATATGCAACTTTTGCTAGGGTTCAGTGCAAGTTTACCGCGAACCAGGAGATCAAATCGGGTGTTCCATAGAAAAGAATCAGGGCTATCACCTTAGTGAATGCCTGAGAGTTTATAAAACAAAGCAGTTGACCCAAAAGTAGTGTCCCTTAAACGAAAGTCGATCTACTTCTTAACAAATGCTTCTAAAAGTTGGAGTTGTTCATTCGATCATGTGGTTTTTCATTCATAAAAGGAAAAAAAAATCTCAGGTTTTTAAAACGTTGACGTTCATCTGAGTCAGAACTCACGTAGGGGAGTTTTCTAAAAGCATGGGGTTTGATTATTTTGGGCAAGTCTCTTCCGGTAGAAATACGTAAGGGACATCTATAATCTCGAAGAAAGTAGCATTAAGTAGTTTTATCGAGGATCTAGTCCCGTTAGATGGAGTTTCTCATGACGAGGCTCTTGTGTATGACTCTAAAGTCAATCATTGGTCTGGTACTGGTCTCACATTCAACGTGCCACCAATGTTTATATATAGGGTGTACCGCAGCTAACCCACCACACTACCAGCACTTGAAAGTGTACCAACTACCCACCATTATTAGATATTAGTCAAACTACATTGGATACTTTTATCGGAAATAGAGGACTTCAAGTTTCTCCCATACGCTTAAATGTAAAAGGGGCGAGAGATTAAAACCTCATTACGTTATGCAAACAAAAGGTGTAAGAGTTTTCATTCACCATACCAGAAAAATGCGTAAGGTTTGTTATTCGAGTGAAGGTCGTCGAGAGGTTGGCACACGCAGTAAGGACATCATAAAGCTTCAAATTTCAAGACGATCATAATTTAAACAGGCCACAAGGTTTAAGTTCAAGCTGGGGGT
The DNA here is from genome assembly GCA_039602395.1 of Deinandra increscens subsp. villosa. Lineage (NCBI taxonomy): Eukaryota > Viridiplantae > Streptophyta > Magnoliopsida > Asterales > Asteraceae > Deinandra > Deinandra increscens. The sequence continues at coordinate 14,553 of JBCNJP010008001.1, forward strand.
TCATCAATGAAGATTTCCTGAAAAGGACGATGAGGATTCACGTACCAGAATTTTGTCGATAGTTGCTATGACAGGAGCATTAATAAATATACAAAATGTATGGATAACTTGGTGTAATCAATTTGTATGAAAGGAAAATGCAGGTTGATGGTACAATTAGCTATTGATAACCAGAAGTTCATGCTCGATGGGTGTAGATAGAGTTTTCATGAAAAGCTTGGCATTGTTACTGCGATTGAAGCACAAGGTCATCTTATCATCAAGGATGTTAACTAGTAGAAAAACTAACCAAAAGTGTAACACCTTTCGGTTTAAAGCTTAGGAGCTTATCCAGGACATAAAGGATTACAAAGCACGAGAATCAGAAATTGTCGGTTGCTAAGTCATGAAAGGTTGAATTATGCAAACAAAAATCGATAGTTCAGGCTCAGGAGATCAATCGAAATAGTCCTTACGTTAAAACTAGGAGTCATTAGTTTGAATGTCAGGAAGGATTCTCACTAACATTAGCTCCGTCAGAGATAAATATGCTTGCGGTGAGGTAGCCAGTTTGTACAACCGTGTAGATGTTGTTGGCATCAAGTACTGGTTCGCACAAGAAGATTAGGGAGATGAATCTTCAGGGGGTAACTTCACAAGAGCTTTGAGCCAATAAATACTCCCCGTTGTTCACGGTATATGATTTATCCAATTCGTTCATCTAACTTTGTTTAGGTACCCGTCCGGTGAATGTATGTCCAAGTTATCTCACGATCGTAAAGTTCTAGGGTAAGATCGTAAAAATAGAATTATGATTCAGGATGAGTTCAAACCAGTCAAGAGTTTCGTCGAGAGTGTTCATAGTTAAGGAAGACTGGTCATTGAAATACACGAGTGTGTCGATGTCCTACTAGGACAAACTTCTCATAATATGCTTCAAAAGGGTTCAAGTATGGATTAGAATCCAATAGTAAAGGGGCAAGGTCAGGTGTGATAGCGTTTTCAAAGATAGATGACTTCGATCATTCGATTGAGTTCAACATGTTCAACATTCAATACCACAAAAAAAAAATACACGAATTTGGTCCTAATACGACCATTGGCTTGCCTAATAGGATTCTCCAGGATTTCCATATACTGCAAATTACATTTACGTGTGCACCCGTAACTGTGATTTACTTTATATGATCACCCTAGTTCCCCTTACTTCAGCTACCGAGTATGGTGTGGTCACTAACCCATGGTTATCTTGACCAGAATTTGTTAATGAGACAAAATTTCGAGAATAGAATGCTCACTCAGATTTGAATGACCCACCCGAAACGAGTCAGTCAAAATTTAGCTCAATAGGATTTGAGTAGGGTTTATTACAATAACCCAAGCTTAGCTCGAAGGTAGAAAATAATTATCACACATATTGGCGTGATCACAATCCGATACACAAAGAGGGAATTTCAGTCGACCCGTATCAGGTTTCACTTGGGTTATAAGGATTGTACTCAAGTTGTATTATTTTAACTCACAACGCGATAAAATCGAGAAGGGAAAGATCTTAAGAGATCTCAGCAATTGTGAAGACGATCAGGATAACGAAAGTTGATATAAGTGCCCCATAGGCAGCTACTTGAATTCATACCCTGCTAACTCTAGTGAAGTTAAATAATTGCGCTACTAGCACATCGAGATAACATTTCCTGAACGGATAAGTTTAGAGATATACGTAAGGCAGGTATAACAAGAACCTCCTAAGCTAAGATAGAGGTTTAAGGACAAGAAGAGGTATTACACCACATTCCCTATGCAACATACATCCATAGTATGGGCACTACGCCAAGTTGTTCAATCCGGAATATTCCCGAGTAGCAATCAGCTCGTCAAAAGTATAAACGTGATCCTTCGATCTGATTCGACGTCTCGTTGTACATGAATGTTAACCAAGAGGTACAGAACTTAGAGAGGTTAAGAAAGATGACTCAAGACTAACCGGCTCCTCGCCGTGAGTATAAGGAGATTAGATGATGTAAACGATAAATCGTAAACCAGGTATGTCTAGGAGTGAGTATCACGATGCATGAGAGTGATGTTTAAGTGCAACTAATGCAAAACAGTTACAGTCTAAGACGAATCTTAGTTCGCTGTAACCAATGGCTCTGATACCAATCTGTCACACCCCCAAAAATCCCACGCGCGATAACGCGCCGCAGGGAGCGTGACAAACCAGGATTGTCGTCCATTAGTTACACCAAACGACCAGTAATTAATAAAAAAAGAGTTGTATATTTCATTAAAAAAAAATACAGAGTTTTACAAAGACGGAAGCGTAAATGCAATGAAAGTATTAATGTAAAAACACCATCACCCAAGGTGACGTGGCTTGTTCAAAGACAATAAAAGGGTTTTCAAAATACTCATGCATGCGTACTCGTGATACTCGAACATCCGCAACCTGAGAAATAACATGCTAAAAAGTGTCAACACAAAGGTTGGTGAGTTCACAGGTTTAATCAGTTCATCAGTTGAATGTAAATCGACTGTTCATCGACAGTTCAAGTTCAGTTTAAAATTGATTGTTCAACAACAATCAAGTTGAGTTTAAGATTGACTATTCAACAATAGTCAAGTTGTAAGAGCATAATCACTAATATATATCAAATAGCTAGCTAGGCTACATACATGAAACTTCGCACGTTGATGGTCACCGAAGCTAACAGTTGTTTACAGTTTATGCAGTTTGCCTTGTTGTGTTTAGGACGAATATAACACCCGTTCGATATCCAATCGTGCCAGAGCGACTGGCCCGGGTGGGGTTTGTCAGACCCAGTAGTACTACAATATATTTCCCGCTATCGTCATTAATATTAACGGTACCATAGGAAGGACTTTGTTGTATATGTGCTTCAAGTACTTCAAGTGATATATAAAAGTCTAATTATCTCAGTTGTATAGTTCATGCATGTTAATCTCCCCCAACAGGATTTAAAACAGTAAAATGGGGCCGTGAAACTCACCTTAGGTTGCACAGCAAAAGTTTCCAGATAAACAGTTAATCATGTAGCAAGAACGAGTCTTGTGAAGAAGTCAATCACCTAACGAGCATACAAGTATAAGTGTATGTTCAAGCAAGACGAGTAAGTCTAACGTAAATGATAAAAACGATTTATCGTGGAGTCCAAAACAAGTCGAGGATGGCACGTGTGCCAAATCCGAGCGATTATCGAAATAACGCGAGAAAATACAATATATATATCAATATTATATATTTTCTAAGTTCAAAGGTTTCAAAAGTAAATATATGTGATATATATTTAAACCAAACGTGCAAATGACGTTAATAACGGGTTACAAAACGAGATACATATTTATAAAACCAAAAGTATTTAATCGTTTCAATAAACCGACGGCATACGTATATATATATTAAATTACACGAAAATATATTTATTTTACCGTTTTATGTGAAACCACGATGTTTGAGTTTAAAATATATATATATATATATATATATATATATATATATATATATATACATACGGATTTAGTAAAACTATGTTTTGGTTCAAAACGTCAAAGTTTACGGATTTAATAATCAATATACATTTATACGGGTTTAATCATTCGTACGCATCCATTTTAAACGAGTTTTAGTTGACCCAATACATAAAAATACCAAAAATAAAAATAAAAAGCGAAATGAGGTCGGCCGGGTTCGAACCCGCGACCTCTCGGTCACTAGCGAGTACAACAACCACTAGGCTGCGGCCGCTATTTGGTAACTCATCCTCCACAAATCATTTTGTACAACAGTGGCTTGGAACCAGGTTATAGGAAGGAAACAGGAGCAAAAACAAAACGCGTAGGCCGGGTCTCGAACCCACGACCTCATGCATAAGAACCCAGCGACCGAACCATTGTGCCAGTATGGCGTCTGATATCAAACCCGATACGATAAATATATAACCCATATCCGCCTGGCTTCATCTTCTTCACCCAAGAACTCCGGTGGCCGGAGTTTTATTCCGGTCACCGGAAAATCGTGAAAACATAGAAAACTCAGAAAAACTGTACGATTAACATGGATTGAAGGTTACCTCGTGTCGGGGATGGGTTACGAGATGATTTTGAAGCCGAGAACGAACCCGAAAAATTCACGAACCCGAACTCCGGGTTCACTTCGATGCCCGAGGCTGTTGTTGTTGTGCTTGCGATCACCCAGAAGTGATGGGGGAGGTTCAATTATGGTGTTGCGGGGCTGAATCAGTGGTGGTTCTTGGTGGTTTTGAGTCGCCGGAAAGCGAAATCGGGAGCGGGAGAGATGAGAGAACGCGAGAGAGGGACTGTGTAAATGATAGGTGCATATCATTGATTTAATTTCAATGATGTTAAACGAACCGATGGAGGGTGATGGTGATCGGTCGGGCGTTCCTTGAATTCCCGTAACCGAACCTCCATTAATTCGAGTTTCAAGTTTTGACAAGATCAGTCCCTCCAGGAATTTACATATTAGACTCAAGGTTTGAACAACTTTCAAGTTAACCCTTGTAGGTTAGATGTATAGAGAACAAGTTTAGAAACTTACACAAAGATTAACGAGACGCTACGAGATTAATGGAAAATGTTTTTAACGACGAATATACGAGGGATGCCAAAATATATATTAATCGTATAACGTTTATAAGAAATATAAATCTTGTTTCGCTAAAATAAATCATGAAATATATCTCCACAATGATATATTTAAAATTACATAAAATCATAACTTATATATTTAAAGCCTCATAAAGTTATGACTAAAGTTTATAATTATATACTTTATGTTTACATAAAACCATAAATATAAATCTATGATTTAATAATTAAAACTCACATAGAATGATAAAATACATGTGAAATATATACAAATATATCACATAAAATCATAAAGTGAAATCATAGAATGTCAAACGTTTACATTTCCGTGAATGCTCGTAGTGATGATCACACAAAACCCTAATTTGCTAAAGTCAACACAGTCAATCACATAAATGTTCACACAACATTTAATACAGTTTATGTTCAGTTAATGCCAGGAAAGGACTTGAAAATGCGGATTGTCAC
>JBCNJP010008003.1:0-12719 GCA_039602395.1 Deinandra increscens subsp. villosa
AAGATCTACAAACAAGAAGGCAACAGTAACTAATAAGGAGGATCAGTTGCTGTTGACATATTCACAAAATAGACTTTACAAAGTGAACTTAAAATCTGTTTCATCTAATTGTTTTCATGCCAATGTTAATAATGAAAACTGGCTGTGGCATGAAAGACTATGTGACATCCGAGAATTTCAAGGTTTACTTCCGTTAGACAATCTCCATTAGTTACGTTATAAGTGTTAACTTAGTAACTGATGCTTAACTAGGCCGAATACGTCCACGACCTTTGGTTGATCACCGAACCCGTCCATATGTGTTTACTTATTTTATTGCCACTATGTGAAATTATGTGCAACGTGTTTACTGGATTAATTATGTAAATTGGTCACTTTTGGGTTCCAGCGAAACTACCGGGCGAAACTATAGTGTCGCCCGGGTTAGCCAACCCTCTGACTAATAGAGCCAGTTTCGCTTGGCCAGCGAAACTGACCAGCGAAACTAGCTCCTGTTATATATTAACATAAAACCCTAGAGATCCCATTTTGCACCATTTACTCAAAACACACACACACACACTTTCCTGGAACTTCTGGTCAGCCAAGAATCACCACAAGCCGACGTGATCCCAGCCCCGAGACAACATCCATTCGGATCCTAGATCGAATCGTGAGTCTCCCAAAACCATTTTTATGTGTTCTTTATGTGTTTTCTTAAAAAGCATGCTTAAACCTCTATGGAATCACTTGATCTCTTGATATGTTGCTTAGGAATGCTAGATCTATCCTAAAGTCAGTAACTTTACGTTTGAAATCCATCCATAATGAAGATTTATGCCATTTTAGTCATTTTAGGTTTAAAATGTGTTTTTGGTGATTTGATGATGAAAACCCATGTTTAAGGTGTTAAAGCTTACTGTTTTATGTTGGTAAATGATCATACATGCTAAATATTGAATCACATGAAGTATGGAAGCTGTTAGGTTGATTTTTAGGCTGATTTGTGAGTTTTTCGCGACCAGCGACACTGTGTGTTCTCTGGGCGAAATTATGTAGCGAAATTATGTATATCTTCATCCAGCGACACTATGTAGCGAAACTGTAGTGTCGTCGGGTAAACCAACCAGACCTGTCCGAACGAAACTACCGAGCGAAATTCCCTGAACGAAAGTTCAAACCAGTTTCGGGCGAAACTAGGCTAGCGAAACTGTGCCAACAGTTTCGAGCGAAACTAGCCTAGCGAAACTGTGTCATCGGATATTGCCTAGCGAAAGTGCTGCCCGTGCACACAGCGAAACTGCCTAGCGAAACTGCTAGCGAAACTGAGACCAGAATCCAAACTTGTGCAATTTACTTGAATGTTATGCCATGACTTACATGATTATGCTATGACGATACATGCTTTGATTTCTGATGTATATGAACCCTTGTTTATGATCAACCATCGGTGTCGTGTGTCGGTATGTCGAGTCGTAGTTCCAACGTGCTATGTTATGGGCAATAGTGACGTTAAGTTAAAGATTAGACACAAAACTAATACTTAAGACCTAAACGTGTTCATAGGTTTTCGATAAGCAAACAATACTTGGATTATTTAGCAAGTGTAGCAGTGCAACCAAAGGTGAGTGTCACTAACCCGTTTACTGTGAGCCCGTTTGGGACACACTGAATAACCTAATGAAAAACAATGCTGACAACTTTATGAGTGCTATGCACTACTTGATGAAACTGAAAACTTAGAGTGCTATGCACCTACTTGATGAACTTGAAGTGTTTTATGGGAAACACTTGTGGATTACTTAAACAACTAATTCTAAAACGAAACTGAAAAATGTTATCGGGATTCATAAGAGCCCCAAATTAAACCGTTTTAATATGGCTAGTGTAGGTTAAAGTCTAAACCACATGATATCACATGAATTCTAAGGATTGCCTTTTAACTGAAAAAGTCCTCAACTTAATTGTACCATTAATTGTAAAGCGAGGGGATGTTGGGTAGATCTATTGGAGTTTGACAAACTCCGCCTCGTGACACTGGAGGTGCACGGAGGTACAATATCAGCCTATCTGACCGTGATCCCGAGAGGACACGGGGGAGGCAAAGCCGCGATGACATATGTCTGCAAAACAAAATAGCTGGAGGCTCTGCCACTACAATTATCGGCTTAAATATCTATTGAAATATGATTTTGTTTATAAAATAAAATTTGTGTCCTAAAACTCAAAAGAAACACCGGCTCACCCATTTGAACACACTCTAAGAGAGGTATAAGTCGGGTCGCTCTGCTTCCCTAAAGGGGTAGGTTTTTAATTGCAAAAGTTGCAAACCTCACCCCTACGCTTCTTTGTGTGTTGCAAATGGAGCTACCGAGCTCTTTTGATTTGGAAGACAAACTAAGAATTTTATAAACACATTATGTAGTGAAGATATGCATGAATCTTCACACATAACATTTTGATCACACATCAAAATTGATTTGACCCAATCAAGACTTAAGTCTTTGCCACCCAACTCGTAAAGGACACTTGTGGGTGTTACTCTACTCATTGGTACACAATGGTAGATTAGCATCTGCAAGACAAGTTCCCACTCATTGGTACACAATGGTGGACAATTTGTGCGTTCTTGGTTGGACGACTTAAAGCGAGCTAGGCGGTGAGACCCTTAGCCCGTGGCAAAAGATGGGATGAAACATGACTACAAATCACTTGGTGCAAGTTGTAGGTCCCATAAAATCTAGGAATTGTACTTGGAGTACAATTATTGATCGTCACTTACCTTTTGAATGCATCATTTCTAGCAGATCAACTGATGAAATGATGTCATGTCAATTGGATCCTAGCCTTAATAAGCTTAATTGTTTAAAATGTTTAAACATTGGGTAATTAAATTTATTAAGGAAAAGATTATCGAAAATACTGATTTTTGAACTTAATCTGTTTTGTAGATGGCAACAAACCCTCCTCAAAACAATGTTGGTCATGCTTTTCGTCAAATGTTTGAAAGAGAAAAGCTGAATGGATCAAACTTCAATGACTGGTACCGTCAACTGAGGATTGTCCTTAGAGTTGAACGGAGGACCGATGTCCTTGAACATCATTGGCCGACCGAGCCAGCTGCTGATGCTTCTGATCAAGAGAAAGCGTTCTACAATGCAGAGTATAGCAGATTCGATGAGGTTGCTTGCATGATGATCTCGAGTATGACTCCCGATCTTCAGAAGCAATACGAATTTCATACACCTTGTGATATGATCAAAGAGCTAAAGAAGATGTATGAAAAACAAGCTGGTGTTGAATTGTTCGACCTAGTTGTGGAACTCCACGACTTGAAGCTTGAAACTGGTAAATCGGTCAGTAGTCATGTGCTCAAGATGAAGAGCTACTTTGACAAATTGGAATCGCTCAATTATGGGTATAATCAGGCTGTGGCAGTTGGCATGATCCTCAAATCTCTTACGAAGGATTTTGAGGGTTTTGTGCGCAACTACAACATGCATAGTATGACTAAGACTATACCTGAGCTTCATGCTATGCTTGTCGAGTATGAAAAAACGATTCCTAAAAGGGCCACTGAAACACCCCAAGTTCTTATGATCAAAGGGGGAAAGATCCAAAAGGCTAAACGACCGCAAAAGGCGAAGGGCAAGAATGATGGTAAGGGAAAAGGCAAGGCAGTTGCGCTTGTTCCTAAAACCAAGCAAACCCCTCCGGCCGCAAAAGAGCATCCGGCTAAAGACCAGATCTGTCACCATTGTGGTGAAGTTGGACACTGGAAGAGGAACTGTCCTACCTATCTAGCTGAGTTGATGAAGAAGAGAAAGAATACTAGTGGGACTAGTACTTCAGGTATCTTCACAATTGAATTATTTTCCTTTTCTAAGAGTGATTCATGGGTGTATGACACCGGCTGTGGAACTCACATCTGTAATTCGTTACAGGGTCTTAGAAAGAGGAGGAAACTGAAGCCTGGAGCTTTGCAGCTGTTCGTTGGAAATGGTTTGCCAGCAGCTGTGGAAGCTATAGGAGAATTTCATTTAATTCTGCCTTCTGGGTAATTAATTGTATTAGACAATTGTCATTATGCACCTTCTATCACTAGAGGTGTTATTTCAGTTTCTTTGTTGAAAAACCAAGGATTTATTAATGCGTTTAATAATATCGGTATTTCAGTTTCTAAAAATAATGTTCATTATTTTGATGCTATTCCTTGTGATGGCATTTATGAAATTGATATGCGTGGTTGTGTTTCAAATAATTCAATGTTCACTGTTAGCAAACGAGCCAAAACTAGTTTGGACTCTACCTATCTATGGCCCTGTCGTCTTGCCCATGTTGGAAAAAACCGCATTGAAAGACTTCAACGTGAAGGGATCTTACAATCAAATGATGAATCATTTGATAAATGCGTTTCCTGTATCTCAGGAAAGATGACAAGAAAACCCTTTCTGAATAAGCCGCAAAGGGCTAAAGAACTACTTGGACTCATTCATACTGATGTTTTTGGCCCATTTAGACATGTGTCAAGAAAAGGTGCTAGCTACTTCGTGACTTTCACGGATGATTTCAGCCGTTATGGTTATGTTTACTTGCTTAAACATAAACATGAGGTATTTGAAACATTCAAAGAGTTCAAGAACGAAGTTGAAAATCAACTCGGTAAGACCATCAAGATCCTTCGATCGGATCGTGGTGGAGAATACTTAAGCCAAGAGTTTAAGGATTATCTTAAAGCGTGTGGAATTGTTCAACAGCTTACTCCTCCTTATACTCCTCAGCATAATGGAGTGTCTGAGAGGAGGAATCGTACCTTACTAGAGATGGTGAGGTCGATGATGAACCTTACAACTCTCCCAATATCATTTTGGGATTTTGCTCTAGAAACCGCTGTACGCGTTCTAAACATGGTTCCAACCAAGAAGGTTGAAAAGACACCATATCAATTATGGCATGGAGAAGTCCATGTGTTGTCTTACTTAAGAGTCTGGGGATGTGAGGCACTTGTGAAGCGTGATACGCCTGACAAACTACAACCCAGGACTACTAAGTGCATCTTCGTGGGATACCCAAAGGAAACAATGGGTTACTACTTCTATAATCCTTCCGAAAACACTGTTCGTGTTGCTCGATATGCTGAATTCTTTGAAAAGAATTTTATAGCTCAAGAGAACAGTGGGAGAATTGTAGAACTACTAGAAGATGTGTCACCTTCTGAAACAACTAGCAATCATCAACTTGGGGGGGGGGGGAATGTTCAAAGTGATGAACCTCAAGTCAATGATGTTGCGATTCCACTTCGTAGATCCGAAAGGGTCGTATGTAATCCGGATAGATGGATTGGTCTAGTCGAATCTGAGGATGACGTATCAGGAGATCTCAATGAGCCTCTGAACTTCAAAGCTGCATTATCAGATCCGGAATCTGACAAATGGCTTGAAGCTGCGAATGTGGAAATGAAATCCATGCAAGATAACCACGTTTGGACCCTGGTTGATCTTCCTCCTAACGCAAGAATCGTTGGGAGTAAATGGCTCTTCAAGAAGAAGACCGACATGGATGGAAATGTACACACCTATAAAGCTCGTCTCGTGGCGAAAGGTTATACTCAACGTTTTGGCGTTGACTATGATGAGACCTTTTCACCAGTAGCAGACATAAGAGCTATTAGGATTCTCTTAGCCATAGCAGCGTACTATGACTTTGAGATATGGCAAATGGATGTTAAGACTGCCTTCTTAAATGGTTACTTGGATGAAGAAGTCTATATGGATCAACCTGAAGGGTTCATTGATCCAAAGCATCCCAACCAAGTATGCAAGCTTCAAAGGTCCATTTATGGACTAAAGCAAGCATCGAGGAGTTGGAATAAACGGTTTGATGAAGAAATCAAAAAGTTTGGTTTCATTCAGAATCCCGATGAGCCATGTGTATATCGCAAAGCTAGTGGGAGTAATGTTACTTTCCTTGTCTTATATGTAGATGACATACTGATAATAGGAAAACACATTCCAATGTTGCAAGATGTAAAATCCCATCTTGGAAATTGTTTTGCCATGAAAGACTTGGGAGAAGCAGCATTCATTCTTGGAATCAAGATCTATAGAGATAGAACTAAGCGGTTGATTGGACTAAGTCAAAGTGCTTATATTGATAAGATCTTGAAGCGATTCAAGATGGAGAATTCCAAGCGTGGTAATGTACCTATGCAGGAAGGACTTGGTCTATCGGTCAAACAAGGTGCTTCTGTAAGAACTTTATAAGGTTGGTGGCAACTCAAACATAGCATCATTTGCTTTTGTGCTCATGTGTATATCTTTCACTTATGAATGTATCTTGTACTTGGACAATTATCCTAATGTTTATATTAATCATTCAAGTGTTTGATGTTTTGTATGTCATGTCTAAATGTCTTTACTTGTGTTGATTATGGATATTGGAGGAATTGCCTTTGTATGTTTCAATTGCAGTGTGATTGTCTCTATCCAGGATCTAGGTCATTTCATGATAAATTACTTGGTAAATGTTAATAATTGATTGTGTCTTTGAAATAACAACCCTTGATGGTTCAATAATGATATTTGACGTTTCCGGAGCGTACTTGGTGATTTCTGGACTTTCTTGGCGACCTCACCAAGGTTGGCGACCTCACCAACAGCCTTGGCGACTTCAATGTGTTCTTGGCGACTTCAGACTTTGTCTTGGCGATCTCGACTGTCTGATGTCATAATTTGCACTAACTTCAATAACATTCTCTTGTTTTCAGCACATTCACGACCTGTGCTCTCTCTAGTATAAATAGCCACTCTAGAATAACCCTAGAAGGACTCTTGGACGGCTGTTTTGAAGATAGAGAGCACTTGCGTGTGAAAACCCTCAAGTTCTTGAGTTTCAGAGGTGAAATCTAAGGATTTCAACAAGCAAACACTATGATTTGATCATGGATTCATGATTTCCGCACTTGAATCTGTGTATTGGATGAGTAAAGGCTCAAATTAGGTCCTGACATAATTTTCAAAATCTGCGAATTTTCTAAAAGTCTAAAACTGCACCATATCCGTGTTGATTGATCAATTTTCTTTGCTTTCATGTTTTTCTCAAAAAGCCAAAAATAGAGTCTTGTTTTCTTGTAAAATGAAAATCCAAACATAGATTTTTCATTTTAAGGGGGAGAATTGTAAGTAAGGGGGAGTAATTGAGAAAAATCATGTTATGGGAAGAAGGTGAATACATGCCAAATATATAAAGAAGCAAGGTGAATACATGCACAATATAATATTGTGAGAAATTGATCATTGGGAAATGATGGTACATTGGCTTACGTATCTGACTCATGGATAGAGTAGATGAAAGGGCCATAAGATCATTGTTTGATGAGTTTGGTAGACTCGGCAAATCAAAAAGTATTCAGATGTGATTCACATAAAATACTAATGCTTGATCATGTGGATAACATCTTGATGCATATTTCATGACACAAAAAGAAAAATAAGTGTGAAATTTAAACTGAGAAGTCACTGTGTATACATGTGTTTATTTTGCAAATATTTAAACTTGTTTGATTTTCTTTATTTTGTCAAACGATCGGACTTTCTCTGCGTATCGAAAGATCGACCTGATCGTTGTTCGTTTGACGTTCTGCTTTATTATCTTTGGTGTTTCGTATAACTCATCGGACTTACTTTGCGTGTATGGGAGTACCGACCTGATTGTTGTTGAGTTATACAACTTCAACTTGTTTTATTTTCTTATTTTGTTAAATCTGAGGCCTTATCTACGTATCGAAAGATCGACCTTAAGGTAGACGATTTAACATTATTATTTCTTTTTGCATGGAACACAGTTGACTGTATCATGAAAATATGATGCTTTGTGAAATATCACAAGTGCTATCACACAAAAGGAAAAAGAAAGTCAAACAGAAAATGTATGAATATGTCTGATAGTGTGGGGTACATTGGTCGAAGAAAATCTAATCAATACCTTAACATATCCAGATGTTATGAGTATGATTCTGCCTGAGTTTAAGATGGACAAATTATACCAGCAATCGGCATGACTTATGTGTTTCAATTAATTGAAATTGAAGTGTAGTTCAGTGCGTTATGATCAATATGATCCCATATAGTGATCTTTCTCATACCAAAAATAGTGTATGATTTTGTATTGTGATTTCATTTCATTTCAGAAAAAAAACAAAAAGATTTTCGGTAAACTTTGAAAAATCAAAAAGATTTTAAGTTTGTTTTGATATAAATTTTCTAAAAGTCAAAAAGATTTTGTTTCTGCTTTATTTTCGATCTGATTAACACGTGATACAAAATTCTTTTTTTCAAAAATCATATCTTGGAGTTTCGAAGAGACATTTTACGCCAAGATTATTTAAATATTGATACAGGATGCTAAGGTGCAAGTGATCACAACTTCAAGTCTTCTGAAGCTGTTGATAAAGACCAGAGATACACCAGTCATTGTCAAGTATTCAAGATCAAGCTACGATCAAGTTGAGGAGGAGTTTGTTCGAAGATTTATTTCATCGGACGAACAGATTCTACACTTGAGGGGGAGCTTGGTTGAAGATACAAATTTGATGATGTAGAAGAGTAGAAATACTGCACACGACGAGGGGGAGTTTGTTGATACCTGATATGTGCGTCGTGTGAAGTATTAAGTAATGTTCAAGTTCAAGCCAAAGTTTGAGTGGCCGAACTAGGTCCGAACCTAGAGTTCGGACTGGCCAAACCTGAGGTTCGGACGAGGCTCGGCCAGCTGGGTGTATATAGAAGTTTGGACATTGTAATAGTGCGTTCTGAGCGTGTGAGATTTCTTAAGTGTGTGTTTCTGAGAGTGTTTTCTCTGTGTCATTTCTAAGTGTTTCACTAATTGTAATTGTTCGTTTTGATCAATAAAACAATCGGTTAATTACGTTTCGATGTCCGATTAGCTAGATCAAGTAGACGATCTGATGCTCACGCATTTTCAATGAGTCATCGCAATTCGAAAATTCACAACTGTGAAATTCTATCCACAAGCTACGAATTTGGGGGCAATTGTTATACCCTGAATTCCGGCCCTAATTTCGCTAATGCTTTTTTACAGGTCTGGACCCCTGGATGTCGAATATCCAGGGACTGCGCATTTGACTTATCGGTACCCAGGGTTCTCATATTTATATTATTCTTTATTTAATTACTTTCCTAGGATGTAATGAATCCAGGGTTTATTTGTTTGTACTATCTGACCCTAGTATGCACGGGTACCTAGCATGTTGGGGCGAAGTGACTGATCTTTTCTTTGACTCCATGTGATCAAGTTAGGTACGAAAGAATGCATAACAATCATATGGACTCAGTCAAAGTTGAAACACGTGTGGAAATGAAGACTCGCCGCCAAGTTCGGTCAAATAACGGCCAGAAGTCGTTGGAAGCGCAATCCTAAGAATCTCAAAGTTATAGTTAGGGATTATCTTGTATTTAAAGACATCTTAGGGTCTACTTTTTCACTTACGTTCACCTGTATTCGCACTCACTCACTTAGAAATCAGCTGCAAACCTCTATAATCGAACATATTTTTGTGCAATAAATAGGCAACGTGTGTTATCGTTGTCGAAGGGGTTTTTTATGCCGGCAATCCTTGAAGACATTCAAGGATTAAGGGTTTTTCCCCCTTTCAAATCTCACTGTCTTTGGTTGCATTCAGGGAAGTCGTTGTTTGTGTTTCCATAAATTTACATCTAACCTTGGATATTTGCTTACAAACTTGATTTCCGAAAACTTACATCCAGGGCACCATACCTCACAAACTAACTTGGTTACTTAATTTACTTGCATTATTTTTTTACCAAAACAACTACTAAGAGATCTGACAAGAAGAAATCAAAGTCATCTAATAAGAAATATGAAGATACGACAAATGGTGATCATACATCTGTTAAATTTGTGTCTGGTGGAACTGTATTAGATGATGATGGAATTTGTGTTGGAAAAGTGGTTGAGAAAGATGAAAAGAAATTATCTGAAGATAAAGTTAGCTGAGTTGGTAGAAGCTAATAATTTAAAGGGTATTAAAGCTTCATTTACTCGAACTGCTCAAGTTGGATCTTCTGATTCTCAAGTGGAATTGGCAAAGCTACCAGGTTACAAACGTTCAGGTTTGGGCAATCCCAGAAATTTGGAAGGAAAGATAAGAAAAACATGTCAAAGAAGGTTCCAAAAGAAAAGAAGGATACCAATCTGGATCAAATTTATCATTTAGCTCAGGTTCTTGTATCTACAATGGAAAAAAGGATTCGAGGGTAAACAACAGAAGAATAATTCCTCTGAAAGTTCTTCCAGAGTTGGTCAACAATTCAAAGAATATTATTCATCTGGATCAAATTCTACTCCTCGAAGTCCTACTTCAAAATGGGTGCATGCTAATCGGTTTCAAGCATTTGATGATTTTTATGATAATTTTGACTACGGGATTTTTGGGTCTAACCCTAGGATTTTCGGGTTTAACCCTAGGATTTTTGGGCTTGGCCTTAGTTATTAAAGATGTATTCCCAACATGTGCAGGATCTATCTAAGTGATTATGACCTAGGATGGCATGGCAATGCCAAATCCTAGGGTTTCGATATCAGTTAAGTAACAGCTTAGGTTGTTACTAAGCATTCTGAAGCACAATTGCACTAAGGATAGAAGAAATCGTTTATTTTCACTTGGAGGGATCCAACGTTCAGGGTACAACCCAGGGTGTAGAAGGTACAATTTATTTTCTTTAACCTGTCTACCAAACTTGTACATTTATTTGTGCAGGAAAGACAAAAGCATCACACGAGTATGTAGAAGAAAATAAGTTATATATATATATATATATATATATATATATATATATATATAGGGGAAAGTTATTGTAGAAAGGGCAATTTCCGTACGAAGGGGGGTAAATTTGTCCGCACGCGTTTGATGATAATCACGCAAGTTATATTGATAATCATGCAAGCTATATTCGATAATCACGCAAGCTATATTCAATAAAAACGCAAGCTTTATTTCATAATCACGCAAGTTATATTTCATAATCACACAAGTTATACTTCATAATCACGCAAGTTATAGGAGAGCATATAAATGAACTTGAAAAAAAAAGTTTTTTTCTTTTAAAAAGTATAAAAATACTATACTCGAATTAAAGAGAATAAAATGCCCGATTTTATGGTGAAACTTCTTTTAAAAAATAATGTCGTATAAAAAAGTTATGGACGTTTAAAAAACTGGGGGAACTTGAAAAAACTCAACAATTGTAGGCTCTACCAATTCTACCCCTCCAGATTCTTCTCACGCTTATTTTCTTCTTCTTCTTATCTGGATTAGATATACTAGATCTCGACCATTCATCTTACAAAATCAATGGCTCAAATTACTTCCTACACTTCGCACGCAAATGTTCTTTTGTATTTGAACTTTCACCTATATATATATATATATATATATATATATATATATGTATATATATATATATATATATGTTACACCCTGAATTTTCGGCTTGTAAACCAGGGTACAGGTATAGCCTTAGGGCAGAATCAACCCAGGAATTGTATGACCTAGAATTTGACAGGTAACGTTTCAATGACCCTGAATGTATCTGGAGTAAGGTAATGTCCCAGGATATCGCCATAATCCAGGGAAGTTTATATTCATTTTATTTTTGTTATTTGTTATCATGACCCAGGATGAGCATAATCCAGGGTCACCCTTATTGTACGAATGACCCAGCATGAGGAAATGACCCTGCATGCTAGGACATTGTTACTAATGCATTGTGTGTCTATTTCTGATCAAGGACAGGTTGACGAAGTACACCAACGGTCGAATGGGATGAGCTGGAGACTTATTTCACACGTGGTCAAGAGACTTTAGCTGAAAACTTGGTCAACCAACAAAAAGACGCTTTGAAGAGAAGATCCCTGGAATATCGGACAAGTTGTTGAAGTGCTAGGAGTATAAATAGGACACTTAGTCATTTCATTCAGGACTCACTCGAGCTTTACACATTGTATTCTCGTATTCAATTCTCTGTTTACTCACTGTACTCAAACGATTTCGTGATTAATAAATTGGTAGCGTGTGTTATCGCTACCCGGGGTTTTTATGCCGGCGGTGCCTTAGAGACATCTAAGGGCTAAGGGCTTTTCCCTAGTAAAATTCTCGGTGTTCTCATTTGCATTCAAGGTTTCATTTGTGTCATCAAATTACTTAATCTATTTCATAAATAAACTAACAATTTTACCCAGGATTCCGGCTTTTGTCCCTGGAATTCAACTATTGTCCCAGGATTTTTGAAGACAGTTTTCCTATCTTAATCCTAGGCACCAAACCTCACAATCTTATTTGGTTCAAATCTTGCTAATTTTGCTTAAGTAATTTTTAGCCAAAACAATTTGGCGCCCACCGTGGGGTAATTGGTGTCAATCTTTTGTCAAACTCTTTTCAGATTCGTCTTAAACTTGATTTTTACCAAAATCTATCAAAAAATGTCGACACAAATGAACACCTCAAATGTTCCGGTTTCTGTTGTGACTACTTCAACAAGCGGAGTCACCCCATCGGCTCCAAGGTTCAGTACTTCAACTTCAACTACACACAGCGAGGGACCGACAGTCAACCATGAACTGATCGAGACTACAAACATCCCAGAAGACCCTGTCATGATATCCAATAATCATATCCTAACCATACTCGGTAAGATGGGGCA
>JBCNJP010008007.1:0-22242 GCA_039602395.1 Deinandra increscens subsp. villosa
CTTGGCTCTGGTTACATCGGATGTACATGTGCGAGAGCGGTGTACGAAAGAAACGGACCTTAGTCCCTTAAAAAGATATTTTTCATTATAAAATAATCCGGCACGTATGGTTGTTCCCCTTCTGGTTCATGACGGCGTGTCGAGTACGGTAAGTCAGTCGATTTGAGGGACCCCGTAACTAAGTGGCGTTATACCACAATATTTATTCACTAATAGCACAGATCCCAGGGGTTCGTACTCCTCTTAGACGATCACCTGGGAGAGTAGTGATACTAGATTTGAGGCTAAGAGGCGGTTTAGTTTCCTGCTAGTGAATAATCATAAGAAAGTCTATAAGTACTCGTTCAACCATCTTCAACCACTGGTACTTTCTCCCAAGAAACATTAACCTTGATTTACATTTCTCTAAAATATCATCTTATTACTTTTCTTTAATTTTATTTTCTTTTTAAAAATCTTTTCTTAAAACTAAAGTTTAGACCTTGCTAGATTGTAAGGAATTATTTCTCCTGAAGAGATGATGCTGATCGGCTAAACATGTTATCTAGGAAGAATAGAAAGGCCCGAGATAAGTTACCTTAGAAGAACAGACTGCCCGAGATAACTTACAATTACCTTGGAAGATCATTTTATCTCGGAAGCCTATTTTACCTCGGAAGCACAGTTTTATCTCGGACAGTGAATACACCCAAGATAACTCAAGTTACCTCGGTAAGGCGAGTTATCTCGGACATCAACTTGACCTGCTCCACTTGTCTCTGACATATCTGATCCAGTTTCCCGCCATTCTCCTGACATGAAGCTGACAAGATTATCTTCTAGACTAGTTTAATATTATTCTAGTTCATGTATCTCTACTAGACGGTCTAGATGATCGTTAGAGAAATCAAGGGTTCTCCTGATTTCTTAGGGCACTATATATAGACACTTGTAACTATGCTTTAAACAAGCAAGTGTAAATCATTCTGTAATGTACTTCGAATCTACAAGTTACAATACAGTGCTTAGTTTTATTCATATTATTGTTATAATTGTATTGTATTCGATTTCATATTACTTTACTTCAAACAGAGCATACGAATTAACTTGTTTCCGCCTGGTTAATTCTAAGTAAAAGCTTGTGATTGGTTCAACTCTGTAACCAGAATTCGATCCTACAAGTGGTATCAGAGCCTCGCCTCGTGATTTTTAAAACTTGAATTCTTTTTTAGTTTTAAAACTCTGTTTTACTCACATACTCTATTTTTAGTAAAATGTCACTCTTTCCACTGTTTTTCTTTTTTCCATCCTTAATCATGGGAGAATCATGAAATGGTAGTTCAAACAAACCACCATCTTTTATGCCCGATGATTTTGATACATGGAATTTGCGAATGGTAAGTTATCTTCATCATTCTGACTACAGAATCTGGAAATCAATTAGGTATGGCCCTATGGTCCTTACAACAAAATATGCTACTACACCAAGTGTAGATATAGTAAAAGCTGTTGTTGACTATTTCGATGATGACCACAAGTTGGTTGAGGGAAACCACAAAGCTTTATGGGCATTACAAGCAGCACTTCCAAATTTTGTTCTCGTAGGTTTCAAAAACTACAAAACTACTTTCGATTTGTGGAAAGCTTTAAATGAGATGTGTGAAGGAACTGATGAGGTTAAAGAAAATAAGAAATATGTTCTAAAACAAAGATATGAAAACTTTTCTCACAAAAATGGTGAAAGTATGAATACTCAATACTGCGTTTTGTTCAACTTCTTGATGAATTATAGGGAAATGATGTGAAGATGGAAAATGGCGATATGATTAGAAATTTTTTTAAATCACTTCTTGATGTCTGGACAGTATATACTGTAAGCATTAAGTATAACAAGGATCTCAAAACTTTATAGTTAAGTGAATTTTATGGAATGCTAAGTGCAAATTAAATGGAAATCAATGAAAAATCTGATATTCTGAACAAACCAATGAACCTAACCATTCCAACATCTACGGCACTTATCACTGCTCATGAAGATAGAAATCACTACAGTGAACAATCTCCTTTGATCACATATCCTACATCACCAAGAGGTAATGAAATCATGCCTCTCTTTTATAACAACTTTACTCATATTGCAGATAACAGTCAGAATGGGTTCACTAGATCTGACATAGAATGCTTCAGTATTGATGATCTAGAAAAGATGGACATCAACGCAGAAAGTTCAATGGAGATAGAAATGCTTAAATTGGGTTTGACAAAAGTATAGCCAAATGCTACAATTGTCACCAATTAGGACATTTTTCTAGGGAATGCAAGCATTCCAGAAGAGAAAACACAAGCCAAGATGGACGAAACAAGTATCAGAGACCTCACAATGCATACACATCAGTTACCTATCCTACACATGACATAGGCTCAAGAACAAAACCATCAACATCAAGTGCACCTACTGAAGGTCCTACTGCTCCTTCATCAAGCTCAAAGCCACAAAGCCATGCAACTGTTCTTGTTGCAAATCAAACCAAATGTGTTGATTGGGAGGAAATCATGCAAGAGTTCTCACCTATCTATCATGCTTTAATGGCAAAATAAATCTCTTACTCTGCTGAGAACTCCTCTACTTCATCCATGGATACCTCTTCAAACTATGAGATAAACACTGAAATCCCAAATGAAGTTCTTTCTCTTCTTTGTAAAACTGAATCTGATGAGCAAATAGAAAATTACAAAAAACATAACCTTGAACTTATTGAGGAAATGACAAGTCTAAAAGAGTTCAGAGAATACTCTGGAAAGGCTGCTATTGCTTACAACAATAAGATTGAAGAACTAATCAAAAGTATTTGTGCATTAAAACATGAAAAATCCAATCTTGTTACACAAATCAAGGATCTGCTTTCTAAACTAGATTTTGCAAACAAAGAAAATGAGGAAATAAAATCTGAATTGAGTATATGTGAAATCAAATTTTATGTTGCTACTGCTGACCGTGGAAAACTACATGTAAGCAATGAGAAACACCTGAAACTGTAGCAAATTCAGAAAGCAACAGGGAATCATCTAAATAATGGAATTGGGTATAATAAGGTTACTTATCCTGATTCATACACTGAGTGTGTGAAAAAGGTTAAGAATGAAGATACTAAAATTCAACTTACATCTGATCCCATTATTTCTAAATCCATTGAGATTTCAGAGTTAAAAACTGAGAAAGTACCATCAGTAACTGTTGTTTCAAATGAATCTCAGAATCACAGCAACTTTGGTAAAAACAAGAAAACTCTTTGGAAATTAAAAGACAGCAAAGAAACTGAATCTTGCTCCCAGCAAAACTCTTCAAATGATAAAAGTATTTCTGTCTCAAAAATGTCTGAGTTTAAAATGATAAAGGAATGTTTGATTTGTGGAAAAATTGGTCATCTTGCTATCAACTGTCATCGCAATCCTTTTTTTATTAGCCAAGCTGTCAAAAGTCAAACAACTGAAAAAAGGGAAACTTAATCAGAATTTGTTTGTGAAAATTTTGAAAAAGTCAACCCTGAAGAATCAAAAAGTCAAAGTATATACAACTCAGAACAGACAAAATCAAACTTAGTAAACAAACAAAGATTTAAAAAATTCAGCAATCATGACTTTGAGAAATCTGAACAGCCTCATGTCACTAAAACTCAGAAGAAACAAAAACCTAGGTGTAATTATGCTCCTGAAGGAAGAAAATTTGATTCCAAGATAGAAATTATCTCGGAAGGCAAAATTGATGACCTTGAGGTAAAAATTACCTCGGAGGGACAAAAACACTCTGGCAAGCAACAAAATGAAAGAAAAAGGGCACCTGAGATAAAAGTTATCTCGGGAGGCAAAATTTTTGTACCTGAGGTAAAAGTTACCTCGAAAAAAAAAGTTACTCCGAAAAGAACTCCAGGACTATACACAACAGTTTTTGTCCAAATCAAACTAAAATAGTTTCAAATAATCAAAAGAAACAAGTGTTTCAGAGAAAAAATTTCCGACTTCGATCCCACAAGTTCAAATTTCAAACTAAAATTCTCTGAAACATCAAAAGAAAGAAAACAAAGGGAATATAGATCAAGAAGGAATGTCACAAAACAAAATGCCACAGACTTTAAGTCTGAAATAAAATCTTTTTCTATTGCCCAAAACAGTCAAAATTCTTCATCCTATGATCCGTCAAAGGCCGAGTCTTCAAAAACTATAGAAGTGACTCAAACACTTGTGCTCAAAGAGTACAAGTACAATGATGCAATGGGAAGACCCAAGACCACAAAGGCTTAGGTCTCCCGTGGAAATTAACTCATACTTTGTCTTAACATCTGCAGAACACATGTAATAAATCTCAGAACAGCAACTGGGTTGTAGATAGTAGATGTTCTTGCCACATGACAGGAAATAAAGAATTACTGAAAATTACAAAAAGAGTTAATGGAGGACCAGTTGCGTTTGGAAGCACTGAGGGGAAAATTTGTGGACAAGGTACAGTTACCAATGGGAAGCTTACCTTTGATAAGGTAAACTTTGTTGATGTTCTCAACTTCAACCTTCTAAGTGTGTCACAAATGTGTGACAAGAAGTTGAATGTTTTATTCAATGAGAAAGAAGCTATCATCCTTAAACCAGGTATCAAAATTTCAGATGAAATGATCTTGATTAAAGCACCTAGAAAGGATGGTCTATACACTCTTGATATGGCACATAAAACATCTAAGGATGGTATCGCTTGCCTTATATCCAAGGCTTCTATAGATGAATCAAATTTATGGCATAGAAGATTAGGTCATGTGAACTTTAAAACTATGAACAAACTTGTAAAACTTGATTTGGTCAAAGGTTTACCAAACAAAACATTCACATGTACTGAACAATGTATTGCTTGCCTTAAAGGAAAGCAACACAAATCTTCTCAAAACCCAAATTAAAAAGCTCGATCTCAAGTCCTTTTGAACTGCTACATATGGACTTATTTGGTCCCGAAAGAGTAAAGAGCTTAGGGAAAAAGTCTTATTGTTTTGTAATAACTGATGATTTTTCAAGATAAAACTGGGTATTCTTTCTTGCAATCAAAGATGAAACCTCAGAGATTTTAAAAGCACTAATTAC
The DNA here is from genome assembly GCA_039602395.1 of Deinandra increscens subsp. villosa. Lineage (NCBI taxonomy): Eukaryota > Viridiplantae > Streptophyta > Magnoliopsida > Asterales > Asteraceae > Deinandra > Deinandra increscens. Next base: position 5,101 of record JBCNJP010008007.1, read on the forward strand.
TCAGCTTGAAAATCAGTCTAATTTAAAAATCAAAACAAAAAGAAGTGACAGTGGTACAGAGTTTAAGAATCATGTATTAAACTCTTTCTGTGAAGAAAAAGGAATTGATAGGCAATTCAGTGCAGCTAGAACTCCTCAGCAAAATTGTGTTGCTAAGAGAAGAAATAGAACTTTAATTGAGGATACAAGATCTATGTTGGTTGAATCAAAATTACAAGTAACATTTTGGGCTGAAGCAGTAAACACTACATGCTATGTACAAAACATGATTTTAATTTTGTAAAAGATCAAAACAAGACACCCTATGATATTTGGAGAAAAACAAAAAGAAGTAGCAACTTGCCTGAAGGTTTAAGCCTACCTACTCCTATTGATAACCTTAATGAAGAAATGACAGAGCCTGCTGCTTCAGAAATTCAAGATGTTCAAGAATCACTTTCTTCAACAGAAATACCAGAATTAGTGCTTATGAAGGAGTTTACTCCATTAAACCGTTCTGAGCCTAATTGTCATCATCAATTCCCACCTACTTACAACTCTAGAATTTTGAAAAACCGTCCTCTAGAGAATGTTATAGGAGAAGTGGAAGCACCTGTACTTACAAGACGCAAATCAGCTGATGCAAACATCTGTCTACATGCTTGCTTCTTGTCACAGGAGCAACCAAAGAAAATAAATGAAGCTTTAAGAGAAAACAGTTGGATTGAAGCTATGCAAGAAGAACTTTTTCAAATCAACAAACAAAGAGTATGGGAATTGGTATATCTACCAAAGAATGCACCACCACCAATTGGAACCAAATAGGTTTTTAGAAACAAGAAGGATGAAAGGGGCATTGTAGTAAAAAACAAGGCAAGGTTAGTGGTTCAAGGCTTTGCTTAAGAAGAGGGAATAGACTATGATGAAGTTTTTGCACCAGTAGCAAGATTAGAAGCAATTAGGATATTTTTGGCTTATGCTGCTTACAAAGACTTTCATGTATACCACATGGATGTCAAAAGTGCTTTTTTGTATGGGTTATTGAATGAAGAAGTTTATGTATGTCAACCACATGGATTTGACGATCCGCATCATCCAAACAAGGTGTGCAAACTGATAAAACCTATGTATGGTCTTAAACAGGCACCAAGAACCTGGTATGAGACCCTCTCTTGTTGTGTAACTAAACATGGATACAAAAGAGGAGCTATTGACAAAACTCTCTTCATAAAAACTGTTGGTAAGGATCTTTTAATGGTACAAATTTATGTTGATGATATAATCTTTGGTTCAACAAAAGATGCTCTCTATAAAGAGTTTGAAGTCCTAATGTAAGGAATTATTTCTCCTGAAGAAATGATGTTGATCGTCTAAACATGTTATCTAGGAAGAATAGAAAGGCCCGAAATAAGTTACCTCGGAAGAACAGACTTCCCGAGATAACTTACAGTTACCTCGGAAGATCATTCTCGGAAGCCTATTTTACCTCGGAAGCACAGTTTTATCTCGGACAGTTAATACGCCCGAGATAACTCAAGTTACCTCAGTAAGGCAAGTTATATTGGACATCAACTTGACCTGCTCCACTTGTCTCTGACATATCTGATCCAGTTTCCCGCCATTCTCCTAACTTAAAGCTGACATGATTATCTTTTAAACTAGTTTAATATTATTCTAGTTCATGTATCTTTACTAGACGGTCTAAATGATCTATATAGAAATCAAGGGTTCTCCTAATTTCTTAGGGCACTATATATAGACACTTGTAACTATGCTTTCAACAAGCAAGTGTAAATCACTCTGTAATGTACTTCGAATCTGTAAGTTATAATACAGTGGTCAGTTATATTCATATTATTGTTAAACTTGTCTTGTATTCGATTTCATATTACTTTACTTCAAACAGAGCATACGAATTAACTTGTTTCCGCCTGGTTAATTCTAAGTAAAACCTTGTGATTGGTTCAACTCTGTATCAAGAATTCGATCCTACATAGATGATAACATTGGACTGAGTATCCAGATCTCTCACTTTTCATTATGTCCTGATCAACCCCGATTTAACTTACCACTTCTATACTGCCCGTGATGTGTATACTTGCCCATGTAATTTGGTGAAATAGTGGTTGTCAAGTAAATCAGGTATTATAAATTTAAAAGCTTAAAAACTGCTAAAAAGCTTAAAAACTGCTAAAAAGGTTTAAAAATTTAGCCATATTTTATATACACATCATCACACACCTGACTCCCTCTGTGATTTTGTGATGAGGATAACTTCAGATAAGAAATGAGTATTGTTCCCATGCGTCACTCAAGGATTCATCTTCTTTTTGTGCGAATGACAGAATTTGGGAGCTAATGAACAGTGAGAGATGGAGGAAAATATTTTTCGTTGAAACGATCACAGAGCTCCTTCTAGCTTATGATAGAATTTCGTTTAAGAGAGCTGAGCCAATGCTGAGATGCTCCTTTAAGACTGAACGGAAATAGGAAAAGATTGAAATCGTCTTCAGTGATTCCATGGATTTGGAATATATCGCAGAGTTCTTCAAATTTGGCGATGTGAGTAAGAGGTCACTCCTCGTCAAAACCAGAAAATTTACCGGCTTTTTCAAGTAGGGTAATGTAATCAGGATTGATTTAGAAGGCAGTTGCCTTGATTTCCGGTTTCAATATACATGATCATGAAAGTGAGGTGGATGGTTTATTATACCATCCGATGGACATTCCCGGGGTATCCATAGGAATGGATACTAGTGGTGATAAAACATCTAAGTAAGATTGAATTAGGCGCTTGTGTTCCCTGGTAATAGCGCCAAAAAATCTTTGATGCGGGCGTGAGTCGTATATCAATTGTTGAGGACTATTGCACTAAAAAGGGTTTTAAATTTATAAGCCTAATTCTATCAAAAGGATAAAAAAAACGCACAAGCAGGTAAGTGTACCTATCGCTTACTTTTTTAGTGTATATCGTATGGAATGGAATCGGGTGTCGATCTCTGGGAACACGTACTAACACAATCAAATGCAATTATGACAATCACCAAATAACATACAAAATAGTTGGGAATGCAAAATATAATAAAGACATCATCTTGATTTCGAAACCTCTTGCTAAATAATTACCAATCATGAATACCTGATTATGCTCACTTTTCCTAAAGATAACTAAGCCGATTGTTAGATTAAACTTAGCTTCTATTAAACCAGTTATGAATATGAAATTCCTGACATATTCCTGCTAAGGAACATATCTCTCTACCTAGAACCCCTAAAATGTTATAGACATACATTTTTGTAATTCTAACATAGTGATACTCAATTAACATTTACTATGTGGATTAGTGACTGCCTAGGTTATTGTCTACCATAGCAGAACTACCTAACACATGGCACATAATAAGATAAGAAAGACACTATATTCTAGAACCAATTTAGATACTAGACTTAACAGAACACATGCCAATAGAATTAACAAGACCAACGATCTATACCTCTTTCGAAGTACAGCCTCAGGTAAAATATCAACCAGAACCCTATGACCTAAAGATAGAATTACTAAACTATAGGATTCGCAACTTCCTAGAACCTAGCAAAACCACATCTTTGACATTAAAATGCTATTAATATGCATGCATACATAACAACACATAGAGATCAGTCGAATTCAAGTTCCATATTCAAACGCATAAACAGTCATTCAATCATGTTTATTGCAATACAAGATTCATCTCCACTAAGATGATGGTGGAGTTTAGCTACTCATGGCAGGTTCACTATCCAAATCAGATTCTAACATACCAAACATGACGAAAATGATGAACGTAAACTGAAATTGAAACGTAACAAATAATTGAATGATGAAAACTAACTCTAACTACTATCTTGCAAACTGATCTCTTTGCTCTACTCTCGGGAACGCCCTTGGAACCTTCAAATCGGCCTCTGGGCTGTAATAATCGCCAACCCTTAATTAACCAAAATGTTCTATTTGTAGTGCAATTTAGGGTTTACGGAAATTAGGGCGTAACGAGTCGTTATTTGGTAATGGGTCAACTTATGCTCGATTTATATTACTCTAAGTATGTATGGGAAACTTCATGGTGTCTGAATCATGTTATTCGATACATGATATTCATGCTATTCGAATCATTTATTCGACTCATGCCACCCAATACATGACATTTGACACAACTCAGTTTGCTCGACCCTTTTGGTGTTACCGATTTTGGATTTGGAATCTATTTACTCACACACTATTTATGTACGCACGTTGTGTTGCAATTGCGAAAACTCTCATTGTCATTTGATTATCTCACCACATCATGTTTTAGTTGTGATTTCACCACCTCATTATTTACTACACTTATTAAACCAGGACCCATACGTGTCATAATCAACGATTGTGTGTGATGCTAGCTACAACGTACAATCGGTGGCACTAGGTATTGGGTTTAGAAAAGAGATCATTACGGATTTTGTCTATGCTTTGCATCTTGTGGGTGGGCGGGATGTGGGTCTCGACCTATCTAGCATAACCAGAACTTGATGCGTTGTCTTGATGGGAAATCCGCGATCACACATTTGATATCATGTGGAACAATTTTATTGATGTTGTGCTAAGATCTCAAACTCGATTTTTAAAGGTGTACATGTTACACTCGTCCCTCGCATTCTATACCTCTAGTCTTGCTCCTAAAGTAGGGGAGACTGCGGTATTCATTTCAGGTTCAGTTGGTCATACAACCTCGATTTCACAATGAAGATATGATTTTACTTACCGGTTCTTGTCACTTGTCTTGTGTTGGTAATGTATCCATATTACTTGGTGTCTTTTGGTTTTATCGCACTTTTGCAACCCCGGATTCGGTTACCAAAATTTAGTTATTGTTTGGTGAAATAGGTTGTTCTCCGTAGCCAACTGGTACACATTTAGGTATCAAAATATGGTGGGTTAGCTGCGGTACACCTTATATATAAACATCTTAGGTGCTTTAAGAGTGGACCACAAGTCGGACCAAGGGCTGACCTTAGTTGTTGGTTGTGTTGCACGTTATGTCAACCTCTTTATTACTAATAGTAATTTAGCCTTGCCGGCTAGGTGATTGAGTCAAATCCATAAATTACTGAATGATTCAGTAATCGAAAGTGTATTCTCATTTGCGATGAAAACGTTTATATCATCGCCTTACCTCTTAGTCAATGTGTTTCCCTTTTGCGTAAGAGCCCTCTTTGGTTATTTTTGTTCTATCTCATAAGTATCTACTAATTTCGGGATGAAATTCCTTAAAGTAGGGGAGACTGTAACAACCATGTGTGACCTGTTTGTAGAACCCGACCTGTTTTGTATTTTCGCACGTTTTCGATTTTCGAGTAAATATTTATCAAAGAACTCCAATTCCTTTTACTAAATTATATTCTCAAATAATATTTTGATGATCCAAAATCATCTTCCTAATAAAATATTCATTTGGTTATTTTTATGTCAATGGGTTTGTTAACAATGTGAATATTACAAATTGCGATGTTCGCGTGATTTCGGTTGACTCGTTTAGCTCAATTATCATACTTAAAATGTTCAATTATCAATTACAAAAGAAAGATTGATTTGGATGGTTATGACTTGGATTTGTCACTTTAAAACGAAAATTTATCAATTCGCGGTTTTTGCACCTTTTCGGTTTGCTAATCGTAATAACCGGGAACCCGTAAATCTTGAAAATCATATTTTATGGTTCTATAATGTTCTTATACATACTTTAAGGTTGTGGTTAAAATATGGTGCAATTCTGAGTTGAAACGGATAGCGAATGAACAAAGGAATAAAAAAGAAAAAATAATACTAAAAGCGATGGCTGCTGGGATTGATTCAGCAACCTCCAAGTGAGCAGACAAGCGCCCAGACCATTGAGGCAAGGCTGATTTGGTGTTTCATAACCGGTTCCAGTCCTGATAATGTGTTTGATTTACGACCTGGTTGCGATCAGCATTCATTTTGGGTTATGTTTGGCCTAGAAAACTCGTTCTTGATCTGTTTAAGGTCCCGTTTTCTCCTGTATTCCGATCCTAAACACCATAAGAGTGTTTTCCATGTTTTCTTCCAATTCTTTTTCATGATCTTAAATTTACGAATCAAATATTTTCCAAGATTGACCCATTACCCTCTCTATAAATGGGTCACGTATCTGCTCTTTTGGTACCATTCTCGGCCTTCTCAAGCTCTCAATTTCGGATTAGAGGCTTTCGATCACGAATTCAAAAATCAACTACCCGAAGTTTGATCATCCGATTTCTTGACCTTCCTTCGGTTTTCGCAAGTAAGTTTCTTCATGAAAAATGTTTATTTTACTATTTCCTTCAATACCCTACTCTTCGTTTCTGTAAATTTTGGACTAATAAAAAAGTCAACTATGCGTGTAGACTTTTAATTGGGTATATTCATCAAATCGTAATTTTACTTGATGAATCTATTTTGCAACGACTTTAAACTATTTAGTGGACCTGTTATAATTTTTTAATAATATCAAACTCGAGTTTTATAAATAAAGTTTAGATCTTTGACTAAAAACCCATTAAATTGGGACATTTTACGTATAAATCTTAGATTGGATGATTGTGTTGAATTTTAGTCATGTAAATCAATTCTGGACTTTTAAGACATGATAGTTATATGACCAAATCCATAAATTTGGTCACATATGTAATTATGCAAAGTTTTAGGCTACTTTCTAATTATTAAATTTAGAGTAGACAGTGTAATTTTACTAAAGTTAATCTAATTTTGAACCTGTTGTTTAAGAAACTTCTATTTGAACTTTGTAATTAAGGATTTTCCATATTTAACTCTAATTTATAGAAATTACAATAAAGACCCTATACATTCGTTAATTTTCCAAATAATATCAAAGTAAAACAAATGTTTTGACACTTGAATAATAATAATAAGAATCCCCAATCAATCCAAAACTCTACAAACTAGTCACCGTGTCTTTTATTGTCTATTTATTTTTCGTTTATTAGATGATCGCCAGTGTCATCATTCTCGGTGTCATCCTCATCTCTCGAACGCTATTCACGAGGTGAGTATTCATAACCCCATTTTTGTTTTATGTTTTGGGGTGTAACATGTACACTTATCGAACTTTCATACTATATATTTTTCATTTAACTCAAATGCTATTCTTGTTCGTTATTGTTTTTTTTTGCTTGTATGTGAACTGTATGTCATAGTGCATGTTGTTCTTTCATTATGTTTCGTGATCATTCTCTTAACATTAACTGAAAAAAAGCATGGGTTCCATTAATAGATCTATTGGGGTGACGTCCCACTTAACTTGACCGGTTGGCGTCGAGTGATTGGTAACCTAAACGTCAGGGTTGGTTTATACACCACTCTTGTGCTTGCTTTATTTCATTACATGTTCTTTCATACTTGTGCAGTTTCACGTAACGTTAGATCGCATGATTTTTCACTTATGTATGTGTCAAAACCTATGTTTACTCACCAACTACTTTGTAGTTGACTCCATACTTTATACATGTTGCAGGAAGCATTATTTGATGTGAAGAACTTATTGTGGACATGTAGGATTCCTTTGGACTTAGTTGTGACCTCAATAAAGAGTCATCATCTTATTGTAATATTTTTATTAGATTACTTGTTGTATGTATTATTTATTTTAAATGAAATGGGCTTGATTAAGACATATCGCAACTTTAATTTTATTGTTGTGAGCATCTGGACAATCCTCGCGCCCCGACATATTTCGCCATTGGTTAGGGTGCGATAGCCTAGCGGACGAAACCGCTTATGTGTCGTTAGATGATATTGTGGTGGAAGACAAATTAATTTATGTGGAAAGACGCATTGCTATTCTAGACCATAAAACCAAACGACTCAATAAGGAGATAAACCAAGTGATGGTAAGGTGGGAGCACCGGAAAGGATTGGACACTACGTGGGAGTACGAGGAAGAAATGAGAAGATATTATCCCAACCTCTTAGGTACGTTCTTATTTTCAGGGGCGAAACTCCCTTTAAGGGGACTGGAGTTGTAAAAATTCGTTTTGCTTAAATATGGTTATTTTGCTTTTATTTTATTGTGAATTCTAGTTTGGGAAAAAACTGCGATTAGAAAATAACCCGGTATAGTTGGTGGAATAATATTAGTCACTAGGGTATAATTTTGGTGACTAATAAGTTAGAAAGGAAGGTTGAGGGTGTATCTAGTAAATTGACATTTTGGTTAAATTAATAAAGGTTGTGAAGTAGAGGGGGCTGGATGTAATTACTGTTTAAGAAAAAAACAATCTGGTGTTTACACCAGATGAGAAATCGCAACCAAGGGAAAGGGAATAAGGAAAAACATAGTTCTTGATGGAAGTCATCAAAATAAGCTTGTTGGTGGATGCATTGAGAGGGGAGAAGTCGAAATTGAGTTTAGGAAGTCATCTATATCCCCATTTCATCCTTTATTATGAGATCTATTGTCAAGTAAGTGGTTTTTTAAGTTGTATAAATTCATGGATCGCAATTAGAGGTCCAATTGATGAAGGAACTTGGTTGGACGTGTGTTTATATGCTTTGTCTATGCTAAATTTTCCGTTGCATGTGTGTAAATTTGATGCACTTGATAGAGGTTCTAACGGGTTTAGACCCAACTCATGGAAATTGAATTGCATTGATGGTTGGCCGGAGATTGGGGTTGATTATTCAGACCATATGGAACCTTGATTGGTTGATAAATTTGTTAAATTGGCATACTTTATGAATTTGAAATGCTTGTAATCAAAGATGGGGTGGATTGGTAGTCTATATGTTGCTTAGCTAGAACATTATGTATGCGTACTAGGTGTTTGATGAAATGCCTAAGAGAATGTGAAATTATAATAGGTGGATTTCACCAACTTGTCTTAGTGTGTTATGTTTTATGATATGAATTATGGTTGTTAGAATGGTTAATCTAAATAACCATGTGATTATAGGTGAAGAAGGTGGGAGTTCGGACCTTAGTGTGAAGGAAAAGCCAAGCATAGAGGTAACATGAGTGTGATTAGTTATAACACAAAAAGGGAATGCAAGATTTCCCCTAAATATTTATGTAGATGTAATTGTGTGAGAAAATGACATACATGTGAAGTGAATTTAGATGTGCATTCATCTATGAATAAAACTAAGATGGTATAAATGTCAAGTTACCCCTTTGGGTTAGTAGGAAGTTGACCCGTATGGGTCAAGGTGGAAATTAGAGGGAATACATGGAAACATGGATTAGATTGCATTTAAGAATAACCAAAACTTATAAAATATAATTTCAGAGTGTTACAGTTGCGGAAGCGTAAATAAAATTATTTATGTAAAAACATCGTTACCCAGGTGACGTGGCTTGTTGAAAGACACTAAAAGGGTTTCAAAGTATCATGCATGCGTACTCGTGATATTTGAACATCTGCAACCTGAGAAATAACATGCTAAAAAGTGTCAACACAAAGGTTGGTGAGTTCACAGGTTTATCAGTTCAAAAACAGTTCCAGTTTAATGTAAATCAATTGTTCAACAACAGTCCCAGTTCAATGTAAATTAATTGTTCCTCGACAGTTCAAGTTTAAGTTCAAGGTTGACTGTCCAACAACAGTTCCAGTTCATGTTCAAGTTCAGTTTAAAATCCAAATAATATATCAATAGCTAGCTGGGCTATTTTCAAGAAATCGGTGCACGTTTGACTAGATAAACTAGCTATCCAGTTACTGAAGCTCGACAGTTCAATTGTGCCTCGTTAAGACTAAGAAGTTTATTACACCCGTTCGATATCCGATCGTGACAGTGCGACTGACCCGGGTGGGGCTATCAAACCCAGTAGATCTACCAAATAAGTTCCCGCTGATGTCACATTGACAGTAACTCTAAAAGTGAGGACTTTATCATAAGTGTGCCACTATCATTCAGGTGATATAATTATCAAACAGTTGATCAAGTGTTTGCATGTTAATCTCCCCCAACAGGATTTAAAATAGGTAAAAGGGGGCCGTGAAACTCACCTTAGGGTGCATAGCAATTTCCAGATAATAATCACAACAAAAAGTAGCAAGTAGCAGCTTGTTCTACCAAACACCTAACGAGCATAATAATATAAGTGCGTGTTCAATTGAAAACGACTTAGTCTAATGTAAGCGACAAAAACGAGTGATCGTGAGATTTGTAGCAAGTCGAGGATGACACGTTTGCCAAATCCGAGCGATTATCGAAATAACACGAAAAATACAATATATGTCAATGTATACATTATCTAAGTTCAAAGATTCAAAATAGATATATATACAATATATATATAACCAAACGCGCAAATGCGTTAATAATGAGCTTACAAAACAAGATACCTATGATTAAAAGTTCACCTGAAATTTTTAGTCGTTTCAATAACCCACCGATATACGTTTATATGTTAATTTACGTATATATATATATATATATATATATATATATATATATATATATATATATATACTAGCCGTGTGCCCGCGCGTTGCGGCGGCGACGGTTTATAGGGTGTTATTCGTCATTTGTTCGCTTGTTATGGCAACGCGACAATTTACATCGCAGTGTTCGTTTTTTAGCGCGATGTAGTCTGGTGTCAACTTATAATGCGGTATATGCACGTTCATTGACGAAAACCATACTACTAAAGAAATAGGGTTAAAAAACAGTTATAACATTTCATCTATAGATGTTGGTAATGTCTTATTTGCATTTAGGGTGAAAATAAAACATAGGCAAAATCAAAAGAGAGTTGAATATCTATACTTTCAATAGACAAATTCACTATAAATTAAACCACACAAAATAAGAGAAAAAACACTTAAAATACTTAAAAAGTCAAACCATTAATAAGTTTTTTAGGGTTTAAAATGTTGGTATTTAGTACTAATTTTTTTTTCTTTTTATACGGCCAATTAACTGCCGAATCACCCTAGGTTAACCCTCAATGGTCGATAAATAACAGTCATTACTCGCATAAAGTGTTATTATAAAAATAGAAAAAGAAGTATTATGCTTGAAACTTGAAAAAAAGAATGCTAATTGAAAAGAGGTGTTTGGACGACATTAGCTAGCAAGTAAATGGGCCTCAATACAATAAAAACCAGTTATGAACTCATAGACTTTGCCTAAATATATTTTGAATAACTAAACCAAATAAGGAATACATGAATTGCTGATGGTTGTAAGGAGTTGATGGGCGGTAACTCGAACTTCCAACAAATGATCCTCCCCGAGGGCTTCCAGCGTAGGGTGTTACGGATCTCATGTGTCCTGCAAATAAAAAATCCAACTTGAATATTTACATTACATGATCATAAAATACTACTGTTATTATCTTATCTGTTTTCTTCGATCTTGATTCCGAAATGACAAAGACATCCTTAATTTGTACACATTTCCTAAACTATAGACTAACCTGCATCCATAACCATGACCAATACCACATGCTGCAAATGCAGTACTGGGCCACCCGCAACCTCCTTAAAGGAAACTAACATGTAGCTTTTGACCCTTGTTGATCAAAGGGTCATATTAACATCCTATAACACACACAAAAAAGGCTTATTGGTGCAAGAACAAATATATAAAAGTCCATTGACTCAACATAATCTCAAGCAAGAGCACAATCATAGACCTGTAGAAGACATCAAAATTAAATCATAGTAAATTAATAATCTTTAAGCATACTACATTAAACAACAGATTTTACATGGAAGGGTGACCACTAATAACAGATTTTACATTGCTCAAAGTCACATACTTCAAAATCTATTAAGGTACCAAACTATACTAAAAATTTCGACTATAAGTTTCACAAAGTGGTTGCCAAAATGACTGTTTTAACTAATAACCAGTAACAAAAACGCCAATATAATCTATAGATAACAATCAGAAGCAGTTTTTGAATGAAAAGTTGCATATATAATTTTAAGTGAATTGAGAAGTGCCTGCAAATTCAAACCTCTATAAATAATTTTAATATTTTATACAAATAATTAGTATTTCAATATGATTATAAAAGTTAAATAATTTTGATAATAATATACTTTTTGAATAAAATTACTTAGAAGGTTTCTGTATTAAAAATACACTTTGGTAAACTTTTTCGACTATTCAAGCTGATAGTATTTGTTGATCTATTGGACCTGTCTAACAATTTACAATAGCTTTTCTAATGGGGAAAAACAATACTGGTCTTACTTCAAGAAGAATAGCAAGGTCGGGTTTGAAACCAAAGGCTTGAAGGGCTTTTGCTTGCAATGAGCTTCTTGAGGATCCATCCAAAAGACAACATTTTTCAGCAGCATATACATGTAATAAACAATCCTTGACCATCTATATCCACGGAAAAAGATTACCAAAAGCTCAAAAAGTCAGCAAAAAAGTCAAATATCCTTACCATAACAACTATCTATTCTAAAACCAGTTGTCCTTTTTCCATGTATTCCTTTGCTTGCGTCCATTTTCAGATCCTATTGCAATTTCAGCTCTTAGTAAATCACCAGCTGCAACATGCCTTGATTAATGTGTCCTGCAAAATAATCCAATTAACATGAGAAACAAATGACTAATATAAGCTCATATTTACAATATATATATGGTGTAAACAGTGTGCCTAAAGGCATAATATTTTCACGCATAATAGCTATTTAGTAAGCGCTCTTTTCCTTAACTAAATCAATATGAAAGCCCAATCAACTCAACATCCAAATCCCCTAACTGATTTTAGATTAAAAGTAGTGTTTTTTTAATGTTCATGCCTCAAAGTATGCCTTAGGAAGGTAAAGCTTCAATCCAATTGTCTACTACAAAAAGAAAGGAAATTTAGCAACCACTACCAAGTTTTATAATTATAAATGAAGATGGAATTATGAAACCTTCTCTTTGAGACCATTAACTATTGCCCACTTTTTTTTCCTCAAGTTCATCTTTTCTACTTTTATAGCCTTCTTCTCCTGCCAACAAACTGTTTAATCAGTAAGTTTTATAGATTTTCTGATTCATATTATGCGTATGACAAAGATCAGAATTAAACACATATGTTGTTATCTTCTCTTTTAGATACTCATTAATATTTAGAAATTCATTGTGTTCAAACAGTGGCAGATTGAGTCCAAATTAAGTGTCTAGCTGAATTCATGAGAAAACCAAAATCTGAAAAAGAAGTTCATCTACTTTAGATTTTTCTTGAGCCATTCCTTTTTGCAGAAATCATGTAAGGTAATATAACTTTTAATCAGAACATAATCACACTACTTGAAATCAGCTTAATGGGCTAACTTTGAGGTTGAAATCAGTTTAATGACACTACTTGAAATACATGTATCAAGTTAAAAGCAGTTTAAATCACTTTGAGGTTGTTACTTAAAGCTATTGTTAAAGGTAACTTAAAGGTGTTCAATGGATATAGTGGGCTAATGACCTTTAAGATACAATGAGCTAATGACAATACTTGAACATACAAACAAATTACTACCACATATTAGAAACTTATAATAGAAGTTCATGTAAGTCTATTTAGAATTTTGACCAATATTACATGTCAAAGTTTAAACAGAAAAGATGGCTACTAACATAGTTAAGATAGTATAATATAAATTGATTAAGGAAACTAATTAAGGAAATATTATGCGATGGTTATATAGTGCAACTGATATTGGAGCTGGTTATATAGTGCAACCGATATTGGAGCTGGAAACTAAGGTTACTGCCATTATTTCAAAATGATTTGAACATATTTGTAGGTATCCAATACAAAACCTTTTTATTTCATACAAAGCCTTTTTATTTCAAAATGATTTGAATATATGTTGTGCATGCAAGTCTAGACAGAATTTTGACCAACATTACATGTCAAAGTTTAAATAGAAAGATGGCTACTAACTTTGCACCACAAAAAACTGTTACTTAATACAAAAAACAGAGTTTACAAAACCCTTTATTGTGGGTTGAAGCCAAACACTTAAAAAAACAAAAGAGATGAGAAAATTAGAATCTTCATAGAATATATAATTTATTGTGTGGAGAAAATAACAAAAACTCAACCAGTTCTACATAGACTTTACAAGAAGTGTTCTATAATTGTTTATGTTCTATAGGCTAGTGTCCATAACCAGAACCTGCAAGCTCATTTTCAGAAAAAAAAGCTAGCATAAAAGGTCTACAAAAAACTGTCACTTAATACGACGAACTGAGTTTACAAATCCTTTACAACACCCTTCATGATCATGGGTCCTCAACAAACAACTATTACGTCCCCTTTTTTAGAATAACCTAAAATTAATTGTTTCAATAGTTTTGTACCATTGCTGCTGGCACAAAGGGTATCTTGTGCTGGCACAAATATTTTAAGAATAAGAAACAATTTTATTTAGAAATACAAATAACAAAAAAAACAAAAAACAAAAAACACAGCCATACGATTCGCCCAATTTGCTACCTATAAAATAGATAAAGAAAGGAAGAGAAAATGAGATCAAACCTTTGCACCACCATGAAGAATGGTCCGTCCAAAGTAATGTGTTCTTGTGCCTAAAGAAAATGTGAAGAAAACAGTACAAAACTGAAATTGTATTATGATAAAATTAACTACAGCCTGCAATGAAATTCATTAAATATGATATATTATCTACAAATAAACACGCTCAAAGATACCTGTAATAAGGAACACCGCATCTACTTGATATACAACCCCTAATTCTCGATTCTGCAACAATAAAACTCAATCAAAATCCCAAACTACAAAATCAGAGCAGTACATTATAGCTTTGTACAACATTCAAGGAACCCAGAAGCAAAAACCTGTAAACATGGCAATATTTATGTACTTTAACTGTAAATTCATCAAATATGATATATTATCCACAAATAAACACGCTCAAAGATACCTGTAATAAGGAACACCGCTTCTACTTGATATACAACCCCTAATTCTCGATTCTGCAACAATAAAACTCAATCAAAATCCCAAACTACAAAATCAGAGCAATACATTATAGCTTTGTACAACATTCAAGGAACCCAGAAGCAAAAACCTGTAAACATGGCAATATTTACGCACTTTAACCGACCTGATAATTTTAGAATTTAGAAAATTTAACCCCCAGTAAGCTGCAGCCTCTTCGACTTCAGTTACTCGACAATTTAACATAAATACATAGACAAAACATGTAGAGATTATATCAAAAGAACAAAATTAGACTTGAATCAAATTAAATACCTGTAGTGGGAAGCATGTTCACTGGCCTTGTTCTTTAATATGCAACCCACAATCACAGTGAATCACTTACTAAAGGGATTTTGATGAATAGAAAAGAAACCCTAAAAATGGACGAAAATTACCGATGTAACTTGAATCTGATTCGATTTCTGAAGCGCTTCTACTTTGTCTCTCCAGAGCTCATCTCGTCTTGTCTATACGCTTGAAAAATCTAAACAAAATGTCAAACTGAATCACGAAAATAGCATACCTTGAACTGATCGGACATCGCGAATTTGTGCATACAAATCTCATAATAAACGTAGTTGCATGGTATAAATCCAGCTACGATATAGAATAAATCGGTTACTTCATACAATCTCCGGCAACGACGACTATAGGGTTGTTCAGATTTCTTCAAATCGCTGTGCGAATTTTGGAGCCAGATCTGATTAGACGAAGACATATATGAAATATAAGAATTGAATTTCAAATTGAAGTCCGATTCCCAAAATAGGGTTGTTCAGATTTGAAGATGAAAGTAAGTGAACACCTACCTCAAAGAGGAGATTCTGGTCTGGTACGTGATAAAGCATTGTAGGGACTGCGTTTCATTACATGATGGATCAGATTCGGTGGATCGATGAACACGAATAGGGTAATAAAGAGGAGGGGACGATGGATTGAAGATGAGGAAGGTACAGAAAAGGAATGCGTCTTAAAATTAAGACGCTTTTAATTACAAAAATGCCATTTTGACCAATATACATTATATAGTAGTATAGATATTTCTTTTTTTTCTTTTCTATTTTTTTTCTTTTTGGGTAGGATTTTGTAGTAGAAAGAATAGGATAAGCATGTTGGAGTTATGCAGAAAGTCTAGCATCTTCGGGTAATTGATGACCCGGAAAAGATCCATAACAATCTCAAGGCGAATATTAAACATGGTCTCAACATAAACCTAGAAACTTGTATTAGACACACGACATCCCTCATGCATATATATTCATTATCTCTTTTTCCTTTTTTTTATTTTTTTTATTTTTTTTCTTTGAACTAGCAAGAAGAATCACTTTTCTAAGGATAACTCACAAGGGAAATAGGGAAAATGGGTGTATTAGGCCTGCTAGACTCAATCAAATAATCCTAAACATGTGTTTTATGAAAATACTTGTTAGGTAAATTTTTCCTACTACTTACACACACGACAATGCAAGCATGTTCTAAATACGAATCTATGAATTAAATTAAAAATGTGTACTTTCGTGCAAATTGAGATTTGAAAATTTTCAGAATTCTTCTTTATTAACTTTTTTTCAGGGGTAGATATATATAATTTATAATTTGTTCCCGATGTTCCCATCCCCGCACTTAAAACTGTACATTGCCCCTTGTAAGGACCGATTTCAGATCAAGAATCTCGATGTTGAGCAAGAACGAAGATCAGATGCGGAGATGGGATGATGATAATCTAGGATGAAACACAAAAATATGATGATCAAGTCGTATGATTTCATATAACCAAGTGATTACAATCAATAAGAACTCACAACAATCATCATAACCTTCATGAATCTTCCATGGTCATCTTGGGTTGAGCTCAAACCCAAGATGAGACTCTCTCTCTAGAATTGATAGCTCACATCACTCAAGATCATCTCTCATCTAATGGAGCACATGCACCTCTATTTATAGGAGAGTCCATGTGCTCACTAGCCTACTAACTAGCAAACACAAATACAATGAGCTAAATACAAATAAAAACAACTAAAATAAATATTAATTAAATCAAAGTTGATTTAATTAATCTGAAGCTTGACTCGCTCGAACCGATCTTTCGTTGACTTTTACGTTGACCGTTGACCCGAACGGTTGACTCTTCCAGAAAATGTCCTAGGTCCAAACTGCAAGCCTCGATCATCACAAC
>JBCNJP010008008.1:0-45606 GCA_039602395.1 Deinandra increscens subsp. villosa
ACATCAGCATAAAATAATGAAATGATTATAAGTAATAAAACTCATGTGCTTTCCTCTGATTGGCTAGATATTGTGATTTTCTGCTTTCCCTTCAATTTGGCTTTTCTGTTCAGATTTTTAGGATTTAGATCGCATGTTCTTGAATCATGGAATTCATATTTGTTGCACATCCTGCATAACCTAGGATACTTCTTCTTGATTTTGGCAACAACTTTCTCACCTGGACCGACCATCCTTTTGTTTGTTCCACAACCTTTATTCCGTGCACCTTCAGGTACCGTAACTTGAACCTTCTCAGGCGACGATACATCCAAATACGTCTTGAAAATTTGATGATTGCTATTAACATCAGGTTCATTCGGAATCTCAGTAAAAATTTCATTTCGCATCATCTCGAGCTTATCCACAAATAACTTCATCTTGCCAGTATCACCACGCAGCCTTGATACACATGACTCAACAATACTAACAGCATTTTGGAATAGCTCATCCTTCACATCATTTTCTGTCACACACTTCTGTTGCTTCTTGTATATATCATGAGGTAATGCGCCTTTTCGCCAACGCCTTAAAACATACTCATCTGGAATTACATTCACACCTACGAACTTAAGCACACAAAAAATGTGACTGCACAAATAACCAATTCTTTCAAACTTAATACAGCTACATTGCATGTTCTTCTCCTCATGATTAATAACAACCTACAAATGAAAATAACATAATTAAGTTGAGGCAATATTTAATATATAAACTCCTTGTCATATAAAAATAATAATAAAGGTAAATTTGCTACTATAACCTTTAGATCAGCAATCACATTGAATGCTCTATTCTTCTCTGTAATAATATATTCATCACACGGACCATCAGTTGTTAGACTTTTTTGTCCACAAAACCACACACCCTTGAATATCTGCTTTTGCACATCCTTAAAAATTTGACTAGTATATACATCAGCAACATATCGTTCAATCGGTAACTCCGTTTTCATAAAAGGCGTTTTCGTATGATCTTCAATATCAAGTTTCCTTTGTTTGTACCGTTGATCATCCATTGCTGTCTCAAAACAAATCATAAATTCTAGGAGCGAGTTATCAGGATGCATATACCTCCTAAAAAAAGCATTAACACTCTCAGACCTAGAGGTTGTTTTCAATAAACAACACATTGGCAAATCCCTAAAATACGCAGGAATCCACCTGTCCCTAATCTGAAACACGTCATGCAGCCACTTGTGCTCGGCCAAACTAAAATCTTGTATCATCTCCTTCCATTGTTCCTCAAACTGATCCGGTGTCAGATAGGTATTCCAGACCAGCTTGTTAATGCGTTTCCTCAAATCGGTATTGATCAAAAGGTCACCAGTAAACTGAAATCATTTTGATATGAATATACATGTATATAAAAAAGTACTATTTTGACAAACAAAAATAAATACTTACACCAAAAATGTGAATAATTAAGAATCACCTTAATAGGAAGCTTGTCCATGATATGCCACATACACAAATGATGTGCCGATTCAAAAAAAATTGCTTCCACGGCAGCCTGTACAGCAAGATCTTGATCAGTAAATACAATTTTCGGTTGGGTTGCATGAGCTTCCATAAATGACTCCAATATAAACTTGTAGCATTCAGTCGTTTCTCGCTTTATCAATGCACCTCCAAACGTGACGGATCGCTTATGATGATCCACACCCGTAAATGGTACAAAAACCATTTTGTACCTACACAAAAATAACATTTTACCAAATTTAATGCAGTGCTTACCAATGAATAAAAAAATGTAATATATATGAGGCTAAAATTGATTACCTGTTAGTCCGATATGTAGCATCAAACACAAGCACATCACCAAATGCTTTATAGTTAATTTTGGCAACATCATCCGCCCAAAATAATGTGAAAAGCTCTCTCTCATTACATTTGTAATTAAAATAGAAATTTGGATCATTTTTCTTCCTCTTTTCCAGCCTGTCAACCAACATCTGCGCATCCCGCTTACCAATATAAACTCTAAGGTCTCTCTTATAATTCCTAAAGTCATTAGCGTTCCCCCTAACTCGTCTACGCCCACCACTACACAAAGAACGCAACCTATAGGCAGTACATGGTCCAATATTCGCAGTAGAAATTTTGTTTATGAACCTTTTCTCAGGGTATTGTAGCTTACGTCTCACCTTGCTATATTCCATGTCTTCTTTTTCCATTAGCCTATGATTATGAAAATCGACAAATTTGTGCATAATATAAGATCCTGAACCTCGAATGGCTTTAAATCTCACACACGCCTTACAATCAGTCAATGAAGACGACGTTGAACGTCTAGAAGAACCGCCATCTTCATCATCAACGGTTTTCTTGGATCTACTTATTGCCTTTCCAGCTTTATTGCACAAAATATAACGATGCCTAATCTCACCTTTAACCTTCTTTAGAGTTGACAATCTAGTATCAAAACCAGCCATCTCAGCATATCGCTCGTACATTGCCTGAGCTTCTTTAAAGGATGTAAAAACTGAACCCTCAACAGGAGTAAATTTTAATGGAACCTTTGGGATCCAATACCTTGTACCATTGGGAGAATCACTTATATTAACAGAACACTCTTCTCTTTCAATGTAATTCTCTGGATCTGAAATGGGGTTAACAAATATAATATCCAGATATATACTATCACATAATACATACTAATCTTCCATATCTTAGGTTCGCAAAATGGTGTGAATAAAAAATAATTATTTAGAGTATTTATTACAAATATAAGGTAAAAATAAAACCTATTAGAATTAACATGTTCTCATCAAAATTCGATGAAGCCAGAAATTCAAAATGAAAAATCAATATAATAATATGAAATTAAACTCACATTTGTTTGCAAAAACAAGGATAACCACAAAAAATCTGCACTGCTGAAGACTTAAAAAACAGGAATTCAATCACTACATTCCTACCTTAGTAATCCCAATTTCACGATAAACCAATAATATGAGAGCAATGAATTTACCCAGAAAAGCAATAATATCTTTTTGGCAGAAAAACTGAGATTTTAGGGCAAATATGAAAGGGGGTTTTTACCAGAATGAAATTTGAAGAAAAGGGGCATAGGGGCATTAACGGTGAAGCATCGAACGTCTGGCCGGCGATTGGATTAATAATTAATAAGAAAGTGTTTAATGCTCAGATTTGAAATTATACTAGTTTAAAACATTATAAACGAAAACAAATTAAGAACTTTACAAGTAACCTACCATCGCATTCTGCTTTCGAATCGTCATACATATCATCAATCACATCATCAACAAAATGACTAATTCGATCATCATCGGTGTGTTCACCATCATCAGTTACAAGGAATTCTGATGACTGACTGAAATTAGGTTCTTCATCTGATGTGAAGTGCAGATTTTCATGGAAAACTTCAAGTTGCGCTCTCTCTTTCATTTCAATTTGATGCGCATTCTTCTGGACAAAACCGTATTAAACCTAAAAGATAGAATAAGTTATATGAACGAGTATTTTGAATTTGAATTTACGGTTACCAAGATTTTAGGGATACAGGATTTTAAATTTTTAGTGTTAATTACAAAGATGCCCTTATTATACTAAAATAATTAAAAATGAAAATGAAAAAAATGATTGGTCCAGATTAGTCCTCTGTGATATCGTGGCAAACTGTAATTGGCTCCGTGAACTTACGGTCGTCAAGACCTTAAATACTGTCGTCACGACCATAGTTGAGTGGTTATCTTGAGGCAAAAAAAGGTAAGGGGCTATTTTGGAAAAAAGTTAGTCAAAAAGTTACATTACTATCGCCGCCTTCATCGGTTTTTTGCATTTTTCTAACCGTCTTCTCCCTTCATTCCCACACCATTGCCCAACAACCGCTATAACAATGTCGAGTCTGTAAGGTACGGATCTCTGAGTTAACGATGGTTGTTGAAGGCGGTGGTGGTTGATGACTGGAAAACACAGATATGTAACTTGATAGTGGATTTGAAGGCGGTGGTGGATTGTTATGATGTTACATTTTTAGGGTTTGCCTCCGTTTATTATTGGCCGAACTATATAGATCTGTGTTCCAGATCTGTAAATCTACTGTATGCAAGATGTAACCCATTATCCAAGAACTTAAAACGTATGGTACTACTCCTGGTGCACATGGTACAACTCCTATGTGCACCCATGGTACAATATCTGATGCGATTTCTCTATGAAGGCCTTTATCAGGTTTGAGTTTCTTTTTTCTGATATGTTGTGATTTCCTTTGATCGTTTGATGTCGCTTGATCGATCTTTGAGTTAACGTTATTTGGTGGGTTATCTGCGATTTTGATACTTTTGTCTTTGACTTTGGCTATTAACTTCTTTGATAGGATATGGGCTAACTTTTTCCTGATATGTGATGTTATTTTTTAATTGATGGTGCTTTTGATGTGGCTTCATTGGTCTTTGGGTTGTCGTTATTGGCTTTGTTACCGGCGATTTTGACGGGTTTGTCTCCGGCTTTGTTTTGACTTTAGCTATGAACTTCTTTGATAAGATCTGGGTTTATTTTGTCCTAGTGGTTACCCCCTTGGCTCTTAGAGCTTTGTTACTATGTGACCCAAGTTCTAATCCAAGGGGAGGCAGTTTTACCCCATGTTGTACCAGGAGGGGGTTTCTGCCAGGAGAAAGCTTCAGGAGGGGGTGTCTTGGTTCTCACGGAGGTTCGAGTAATCGACCTTGGACATAGCCCCGCAAGGGTAGGTTTACACGTGAGACCAAAGTCGCCTGATCGACGCCGTTCCAAAAAAAAAATTGTTATTAGTTAGTTGAATGAAAGCTCCAACGGATCATGAATCAAACATACATTGCTCCATAAATCATGATATCCAATAATCATCTAAAGTGAATGAAAAGTTAAAATGAATTTATGTGTTGGTTTGTAGAACAGGAGATGTCACTTAATGGGAGTTCAATCATTATTGAGCTGAAATTGGAAGATGACGTGGGCTATGAGCAAAACATGTGGGCTGATCTAATCTGAAGTCCATAACAAAGAATTGGGTTTGGGCTGTAACTAAGCAACCGAAATTAGGAGATTTATAAAGAAAGCCGGAACAACAATTGTGAAAGGGGTTTCGACAGAAGGCTGACGGCAAACGGAGGGTGCCTTAGGGCACGGAAAACGAGAGGGAGGAATTTTATTTCTTTATTGCTGGTTAGGGTAATGGCAATACTCTCCCCATTTCCCCATTTCCCCAATCCATTTTAGGTGCCACCTCATCATTCCCCACCCCTTCCCACTTTTCCCCAATTTGTAAATAATGGTTTCCCCATTTCCCCATTTCCCCAATCACTTTTTTATAATAAAATATTTAAAATAAAATACTAATAAAAACAAATACATTTTATAAATAAAAATTAAATCCTAACATTACAAATAAAGAAAAACTCCTAAAATTACTTATTTAATCCTAAAATTACTTATTAAATCCTAAAATTACAAATTAAAAAAAAACTACTTATAACACCCGAAGAGTTTGTCTCGAATTTTTTGAGCGATGGATTTAGCCTCCTCGCTTTGGTCTTTTTCAACCCTATCGAGCTCACGGCACATTTGCTCGCGTTCAAGTATTTCGAGTTCTTTCGCTCGTTGTTCTCGAGCTTGTCGTTGAAGTTCGATCTTTTCCCGTTGATACTCGTTAAACGTTTGAAACTCTTCATGGTAAGCTCCACTCGAAGACGCTTTTCCTTTTCCTTTTGCTTTTTCTTTTGCTAAGCGTTTAGCCTTTTGGGTACCCATCGGAAGTGGTTCTTGGGTTGGGCTCTTGGGAGACGATCCACCTACACCGAGGTTGAGATCGAAAGGAATGGATTGGGCTTGCGATGGACTATCGGTGTTGAAGCTCCGATTTGAATCGGATGTTTTGCTTCTTTTAGAAGCACCTTGGTCGTCACTATAGCAACCATCGTCCACCGTATATGCCCCTTGCCATTTTTGAGAATGTTTCACCACATCCCAAACCTCCAACTTGTCGAAACCGCCCTTGTTATCTAGTTTGAATCGATGATGGGTCGCCTTCATAACGTCTTCTTCGTTTTGCCCACTCTTTCGATTACCCAAAATGTGGATGTAGGTGTTGTTGAACTTGGTGACCTTCTTGTTCATGTCGCCCCACTTCGAGTACAATTGATGCTTGGTGCGAACAAAGGTATGTTCAAAACCCTCTTTAAAGTTGGGTGGAGGATAATGTAACAATTGATGCCAATTTGCTGTAATTTTGTTCCAAAACGATTCCCTACTTTGGGCGTCTCCTAAAATTAAAAACAGTAAAAAAAAATTGTTAGTAAACTTTAAAAAATGTTAGTAAACTTTTAAAAAAAAAACAAGTTATAAAATATATATTTTACCCGCAATCGAACTCTCGGAGACATCGACCCAACATCTAGCCAACGCCACTTCTTCTTTGACCGCCCAAGGAGTAGGAACCCTTTTTTGTCGGTCGTCGGGTTGAGACGCTTGACCGGTCTTCTTATTTCGTTTGGCGGTATTCTTCTTCCTTTTTGTTTGAGTGGGTTGAGTGGGTTGGGTGGGTTGGGTTTCCATGACAATTTCTTCTTGAGAATCGGTTTGGTGGGTTTGGGTGTTTTGGAATTGGGGAAAATCGTCGGTACCAAGATAATCAAATTTCGGCCAACTGGCCGGGGAATCCGCCATCGTCGGTACGTAACCGGCACTTCCAAATGGGTTTTGTTGAGAGGTGGGAGGTTGTTGATCGGAAGGGTTGAAGTTGGAAAAGAAATCGT
Organism: Deinandra increscens subsp. villosa; assembly: GCA_039602395.1. NCBI lineage: Eukaryota > Viridiplantae > Streptophyta > Magnoliopsida > Asterales > Asteraceae > Deinandra > Deinandra increscens. Next base: position 6,797 of record JBCNJP010008008.1, read on the forward strand.
TGAAGTTCGACATGGTAAAAATTAAAAGGAAGTTGGAGATTTTATAAAATTTTGAGAGAGGTTGAAGTTTTTATAAAATTTAGAGAGAAGAAGTAGAAGTTTGGTGTAAAAAGGGGTTGAATGGTGGGGTTTAAATAGGTTGAAAGTGGTAAAAAGTAAAAAAAAAATTAATTTTTCAAAAAAAAAAGGAAGTAACCGTTGGTGGGGGGGGGGGGGCACTCCAACGGCTGTCTCCCCAAATGGGTTTAGCTCGGCGTCGGTACCCCAAGGGTGATCCCCAATCGGTGATCCCGACCACCACGCAGTGGTGTTCCCGAGAACCCCGAAGCCACCGAAACCCCCCCGACCCCCCTCTCCCGATACCATTACCTTTAACCTTAGAGGGATGCAGCGAAACTGAGGCTAGATATCAAAATACTTTAGTTTCTTTTATATTACTTTGGTTAACTGTTAGAACATATTGAGTATTTAGTTGTTTATTTTGATAAATGACATGATAGTGACGGTATCTGTTTTATTTATTATTATGATTGGCTAAACGTTCTCTGATCATACCTAGGTGTAGAGTTGTTTAGTTTCTTTATTGTTTCTTGATTGTTTATGCACTCTAGGATCGGTTTAATTGGTGAACCGAGTCTGGTTTAGTTTTGTAAAAGGTTCACACGTCACAACCCTTAATTGTGAATGGACCCGGTAACTCGCACGTTATAACCACTTAAGTTAGAACTCGGGCTATCACAGACTAATCATTCGCACCGTCCCCCTTAAGGACGTTCTAGTTAAATAATCAAGAATAGTTAGGATTCCGTAAACCTGAACCCTAGGTGTGATCAATTTTTTTTATTGCTTGTCCTCTAGTTTTTCAGTTAATTTTATTTTATTTCAAAAATTAAAAATCAACTTTTACACTTCTTAGTTATTTTAGATAATTTAGTTTAAATAATCAAATAAAATATATAACATTAACCATATGCTCCTCGTGGGTACGATACCCGACTTACCATGTCTATAGGTAAAGTTAGGTTTTTGTATGACTCCAACGACAGGTCATGAGCATGTGCAGATCGTAGGTATTTTACGAAGAGGTACCTTAATTTACGATACTAGATCCAAATACAACCATAATTTTTCCCATTTTCAATTGCTTTCTGCTGTCATCTTGTTGATGTTCTCTCCAAAAATATTGATAAAACTATGATATGAAACTTCACATAGCTCATTACAGTATGATATTTTTCATGTTTTTGCTTTTTGAGACCAATATTGAGTTATTAAAACTTCTTTTGAGACCGATATTGAGTTATTAAAACTTCCAAGTTCATGTTAAGAGTTGATTCTAATTCTTACGTATGTCCTTCATTTAAACTTAAAAAATTAGAAATTCTATAGATTTTCTTTGCTTTATATAGTATTTAAAATGGTGCAAAAGGATGCATAATACGGCCTTGGTGACTTGATCTTTCTGAACTTAGCACGGCATGTATCTCATGGTTTCGCTAACTGACATTGAAAACGGCTCGGCTTCGCGGCGAAGCGCGGTTCAACCCATTTGTATTTAATATTACACAACTTAATATTACATACTATAATTGTCGAAACAATGAAGTACATATAACATATTTATATTACATAACATATATTACGGACTGTAATTGTAGAAACAATTAAGTACGGTTTATTCTTTAGGTCTTATTCATGGAATGATGAGAATGTATCAATCATCAATAGTAATTGAAAGCTAGCTAGCATGGATCAACATACAACTTAATTCCCATCATATCGATGAAGGAGTGAAATTAACTTACTTAAACACTCATAGCATGCACGAAGCAAGACCTGATATTATCCTTTAATTCTTCTCCAACATGTGTGAAAGTGTCTTTATATTTGTATAGTGTATCGATAAAGCATGTTAAGTTGTCCACATTCATCATAAGCCGCATAGGAACGTCTTTACATATGAGTAATTCTCGATTTATATCTTTCCATGCGTCTTCTACTTGCTGGTTTAACAGATCATAGACTTTCTCCTCCTTCGTAGTGTTGAGTTGCATCATGCCAGATTCAACAGTCGTTGCAACATGCTTTCTTAGATGTTCATCCTGCATACATTTTTGTTTAAAAAAATTAGCAGTAGATCGAGAAAAAGTTAACTTTAAAACGCTCATACAAAGACCAAATTTCTAGCTAATCGCATGATATACCTTGTGACCAACAATATCATCCATAAGCCTACAAACTGTGGACGAAGCTTGGACAAGTGGAGGATTGGTCTCAACCCATTTGAATGCCTCTTCTGTGACCATATCACCCATGCCAACAAAACTTGTAGTTGTAAGCATTTTGTAGCCAGTGCTTATGAACCTTACTGATTTATTCTCCTCCATTGTTGGTACGTATCCCTTCTCTCTCCATTTAGCCTCTTTCATGTGACTTTCAATGAACTCTGTCATCTGCATGTATGCATGCATGTGCACGTGAAGAAGTTTCATATTATATATATATATATATATATATATATATATATATATATATATATATATATAGGGGAGGGGATAGATATTAACCCATGCTTATAGTATTAACCAAATAACTAGATCTTAGTGCTTGAAAAATTCAGGAAGCAACATGATGATGCCAAGTGTCCATTTCTTTTCTCTTAATTCAAAAGGGTAAATCAGACTTTTTACACTAACACATAAAACACCCCCTTCATTTTAAAAAGCTTATAACCTTTTTATACTTTGTCGGATTTTTATAAAAATTGCACCATTAATCTCGTCGCATATTTATCTTTAATTTCATTGTAGTCTCAACGTTTTTTATTACCGTTTTCTCAGACGTGCGATGTAACACTAGTGTTACAACTACTAACATCATTGTCATAACTATTAACAATTTAAACAAAATTGTATCTATACACTCATAACCAGTTGCATCAATTTTTCTACTAAAGTACAACCACATATGCATATATTACAACCTACAAATGCATTAATATGTATATAAACACTGATTCTATACTGTCATAACTATTAACAAATGAACAAAATTGCATTCATACTCATAACAAGTAGCATTGATGTTTCTACGAAAAGTACAACTGGATATGCATATATTACAACCTACAAATGCATCAATATGCATATAAACACTAATGATAAAACCATTAACAGTTGTGTGATGATTACTAAACACCGGTGCTATCAAGATTAAAAAAATCAAATGTACAACTAAATATACACAGATTACAACCTGTAAAAACATCAAGGTTCAACAAAAACACAAATGTGAGTCACAAATTGGTAGAAAAAATTTATCAGATCTTGTTATAAACTATAGTCAAAATCCACGACCAGAATACACAAATTTGCCATATCCTAATAATACACACAAAATCATACTTTGAAAAGTCAAAATCATATTTGCAAAATTTTAACTTTCGATATTAATAGATAAAAAATATAGTCCACACAAATATTTCAGTTCAAAAATTGATGAACTTACTATGAATCATTAACTCAGATCTTGATTTTCGAGGATTATTTAAATAACCAGAAATTGATGAACCAAATATATAGTCCACAAAAATATTTCAGTTCATGGCGTCGGTGGCAAGACCAAGTTTTCCGGCCATGGAAAAAAAATCCGATTTTTTACACATCTAGCTCAGTTAGTTAATAGTTATAAGCACTTTCGAAAGGTTTTTGATTTTAAGCGAAAATTGGGGACGAACTCATCGGCTCAACATGATCTTATTCTTTAAAAGACTTTTCAAAGTATGATTTGTCAAATATGTTATAAACTTACAGTTCGTCGACGGCAATATCAAGTTTTCCGACCATGGCTTCGAAGCTCGCGGAGTAGGTCGCCAGGGAGAAGAAATTGTTGGATATTATGTGTCCTGACCCGACAAATCTTGAACCCGACCCGGTTACGACCCGTAAGAGTTACACCGGGTGCAACGAACTCTAAACCCGCTTAAGAGTTAACCGGTAAAAGAAACGGAAACGTTTGATTATATATATTATTTATAATAGTTATAAATAATTAATAATCAATAATATTATTATTACCGGCTTAATAATAAAGGGTGAACGATATTTAAATAAAAGTAGTTTTATTTAAATTCACGGTCGAGTTATACGTTAGTGAAATATTTACTAACATTAACTCGTGGGCTTGCGTATGAGATGGGCTTTATTTTCGAGAGGGGCCCGTTGCGTATTAGTGGACATCTAATAAATATTAGATGATTAGGGATTAAACCCTAATCACCTAATATAATGTTCGACGGCCAAAAAAAAAAAAGAGTTTTCTCTTTTTCTCCTCTCGACGCAAACCCCGGAAGGAAAAACGGCAATGCCGTTCCGCGCCGATCTCGGCCACCACCGTTGATCCGGTGGTCAACTTCGCACCACCATAACTTGGTGGTGGATGCTAGTTCGGCTTCTCCGTCAGTCAACGCCCGTAGACCGCCTTACGGTCTAGAGATCGCCGCCTCGTACGCCCAGATCCGCTGCTCGGTTCGCCGTCAATCGCCGCCGCAAAACCCGCCGATCACCACCGTGATACTCGACGCCGCCGCCGCCGCCGTTCGCCGTCGTCACCGCCGTCACCCGCCGCCACCACCGCGGATCGCATGCCGTCGCATGACCGTCGCCCGTCGACGCGAGTCCGACGCCTTTTCGTCATGCACCGTCTCCGGTTGCAATCAGATCTAAATCTGATTGATCTCGTAGTCTCGCGAGACGGGACGTCTGTCAAGACGTACTCTCGCGATGCGTAATGACCACGTGTCATAAACGCCGTCCCGTAGCGGTACGCGACACCGGACCACGAGAATCATCGCGATACGCGACAACCGTTTGAGATCGAAAGTGGTTCGTTACGTTTCAACCTAGCGCTTCGTTCGTTGAAACTCGGTGTCTCGAACGTTTGTTCAACACCGCCAAGGTATATCTAAACTCGCTATTAGTTTAGATTATTTATTTATTTATTTCTGTGTTTGCGTGTTCGGTAATCGGATCCTGTTGCGTACTGGTATTTGTGTTAATTGATTAAATAGTTTTTAATATATATATAATTTGTTATGTATATATATATATATATTTATATATATAATATTTATTCCGCTGCGTTATAGAATTAATTATATATTAATTCGGTAAACTCTTTTATAAACTATTAATCTATCGGTCACGTAATTTTTAAAATATGTCACCGGGCGACCCGAATACCACTGCCAAATCCCAACAGAAATATCCACGGGTAAAAATCGTTGGAGCAGCGAAGTGGGGCGGAGTCAAGCACGAATCAACTGCTCCTTATCCTTCTCATCATACCCAATTGAGAGAAATTAATGAGATGAGGAAGTGAAGAGAAATAGATGTGAAATAAGAGAAAGAGAAATAGAGAGTTACAGATCTAAAGGAAAAAGAATAAGAAAGAGTAAATTACTTTTGTATCCTTAGACTAATATCAACCTCACAAATATCTGATGAATCTAAGCCTTAGGATCAAAGTTTCATCCATTAAGATTTAGTTATTTGGTTAATTCTCATTTGAGAACCAATTTGATTTGAGAACTAAAAAGAACTAATTTGAGCCACAAGTTTATTTACATGTATCCCCCCTCCCATGAATTGTAGTGCCCCCCCCCCCCCCCCCTGAAATTTGTGGTTGAGATTTAGTTCTCAAAAGTTCTCAAAATAAAAAGTTCTCATTTGAACCTAACCCTATATATATATATATATATATATATATATATATATATATATATATATAGGGAGAGGATCATTTGAGAACTAATTAGGTTTGAGAACTAAAAAGAACCATTCTAAGCCACTAGTTTATATATATGGAAATCCCCCCCATGAATTTGAGTGGTCCCCCCTGAAAATTAGTGACCCAAATTGGTTCTCAAAAGTTCTCAAAACCAATTGGTTCTCATTTGAACCTAACCCTATATATATATATATATATATATATATATATATATATATATATATATATAGGGATGGGAACATTTATTAACCACTCCTTAGTGCAATAACTAAATAACTCAATCTTAATGGTTGATCATTTTGATCCTGTGGTTTAAATTAAATCTAACTTTTTGATTATGATCCATGGTCCAGATTTAAAGAGGGGCAAATTGGTAAAATTTTCAAACCTTAAACTCTTGTCTCTTTCCCCATTTACACTCAATTACAGCAAATGTTAGAGAGAGAGAGGAGACCCGAGAGGGGTTTGGTGCGCCGGCTCCCACCTCCGCCAACCTTATTTCTCGGACGACCATGCTCCGGCCACAACGCACCTCACGGCGGTGCTCCCATTTTCTCCTCCTTTAACCAAAACCATGAATCCCGAGCTCACTTGTAGCCACGAACGGCAATAGAGACGGCGTAACTTACCGCCGCTGGAATTTCTAGATCAAACGAAGACGTCAAGAACGACGGTGTTCTCCTCCCACAGGCATGGTTTGATTTTTTTATTCAATTTAGTTGATTTTTTCTGTTCATGTTTTCCGATGAGCTCAAGAACGGGGGTTCATTTTTTTTAGGGTCCGATTTAGTTTTTAATGATTTGTTTCCTATTGATCTGGTCCGATTTGTTTATATTTATTTTTTAATGATTTGTTTAGATCTGATAGTAATTTTGTAATTTGCTCCGATTTTTTAATAATTTGTTTTATATTGATCTGGTCCACTTTTGTAAATTTTTAATGATTTGTTTTAAGAACGGCGGTCGTAATTTTGTAACTTGGTAACCATCTCCCTTCATTTTAATCGTTTTATTTTTTTTATTTTTGAACCGGTAGTTTTGATCTTGAATTTTGCTTAGAATCTATTCTATAATGAAATATCTCTTTTAGATTTATATAAATGCATTTTTATTTTTTATTTTTCTCTACCAATTTGTTACTCACGGTTTGTAATCTTCGTACTTTTAGTTGTACATTTTGGTAATTTTAAGTAATAACATCACTGTTACTATCATCACACCAATATTAATGGTTATAACATCATTGTTTATATGAATATTTGATGTATTTGTAGGTTGTAATATATGCATACGTAGTTGTACATTTTAATCATGTTTTTATTGAATCTTGATGCTTTGTAGTATCGAATTTGTGTATATTTACTTGTATATTTGATTATGTTTTGTTGAATCTTGATAGTCTTGGTGCAACTCATCATCACACAACTGTTAATGTTATAGCATCAATGTTTTATATGCATATTGATGCATTTGTAGTTTGTAATATATGCATATGCAGTTGTACCTAAGTAGAAAAAATGATGTTAGTGGTTGTCACACTGATGTTACATCGTAGGTCTGAGATATTGATGCATTTTGTAGTTTGTAATATATGCATATGCAGTTGTACCTAAATAGTAACATCGATGCTACTGCTTATGAATGTGTGGATGTAATTTTTTTATTTGTTAACACTTCTGACAATGATGTTACTCGTTGTAACACTAGTGCTACATCGTGCGTCAAAGAAAACGGTAATAAAAAACGTCGAGACTATACTTGAATTAAAGATAAAAATGCGACGAGTTAAATGGTGCAACTTTTATAAAAATTCGACAATGTATAAAAAAGTTATGGACGTTTTAAAATGAAATGAGGGTTTTATATGATTATATAAATTGACAGATTTGCCCTTTTGAATTAAAAAAAAGAAATGGACACATGGCAAAATCTGGTGGCTTCTAGCTTTTATCAACCATTGGATGATGGTTATTTGGTTAATGCTCTAAGATATGGTTAATAATCATTCCTTCCCCTATATATATATATATATATATATATATATATATATATATATATATATGGTGAAATAGGGTGTCTACATGTCTACATTTATGAGGATGTCTACAATGAACTTTTCACTATATATATATATATATATATATATATATATATATATATATATAGGGGAAGGATCCTATGAAAACCCTTTATTTTGTGAAAACGTGAAAACCACTTTAAAACCTACATAACTTCTTTATACGTTAATGTTTATTCATGAAATTTGCGCCAAATGTCTTAGAATTACGTTATCTATAACTCTGGAAAACAATATTTATAAAAAAAAACGTAAAAAAAAAACGTTTTTTTTTTTCGTTTTTGGTACACATGTGTACCATCATCACTACTACTACACAAAAACGAATTATAAAGTATAAAAACACTCCTTATGTTAAAAATATATTAAAAACATACTAAAAACAATAAAACATTTATGTTACGAATGATAATTAAACATAGTACACATGTGTAGCAATACTTAAAAAATCATAAAATGTTATTTTTTTCTTTAGATATAAAGATAATAAAACTATAATAATTAGGGTGCAATTTCCTTTTAAAACTATTAGTAACTCATATTAAATTTTGAGTTTTTTTATTGTGGTACACATGTGTACCAAAAACGAAAAAAAAATAAATAAATAAAAAAAACGTTTTTTTTTTGTTTTTGGTTTTTATAGAATTAAAGATAACGTAATTCTAAGACTTTTGGCGCAAATTTCATGAAAAAACATTAACGTATGAAAAAGTTATAAATGTTTTAAAGTGGTTTTCACGTTTTCACAAAATAAATGGGTTTTCACACGATCCTAATCCTATATATATATATATATATATATATATATATATATATATATATATGAATGAGAACTAATAATAACCCCTTCTTATAGTGATAACCAAATAACTCTATCTTAGTGGTTGGATCAAAAAGCAGGTGCTATGGATGAGTGCCAAGTGTCACTGACTTGTTTTCTTTTTCTTTTTTAATTGAAAGGGTATAAGTGGTATTTTAACCAAAAGAAAAAGTACCACCCCCATTTTTAAAACGGCTATAACATTTTTATCCGAAGTCGATTTTTTATAAAAATTATACCATTAAACTCGCCTCATTTTTACCTTTAATTCGGATGTGGTCTCGACTTTTTTTGAAACTTTTTTTTTCAAACGTCCGTATTAACATCAATGCTACAAAAAAGGGCAGCAGCGCCACAAAAAAAGGCACCAGTGCTCCTTTTTTGTAACATTACATGTCAGTACGAACGTTTGGGAAAAAATATCAAAAAAAGTCGGGACCACATCTGAATTAAAGATAAAATTACAACGAGTCCAACAGTATTTTTTTTTAAAAAAAACCGACTTCAAATAAAAAAGTTATAGCCGTTTTAAAATGGAGGGGGTACTTTTTTGTTGGGTTAAATGTCTAAAATACCCTCCCTAGAAAGAGAAAGAGGGTGACACTTGTCATGATTTTGGTGGTTCAAATGGGTTATTTGGTTATTGCTCCAAGCAAGGGTTATTAATAGTGTCACACCCTATATATATATATATATATATATATATATATATATATATATATATATATATAGAGTTCGGATCAAATGCGACACTTGGTTTTCCCTAAGTCCAGTGCGGCACATTCTAGGCCTTTAGATCAAGTGGATGGATGGATAAGATTGAAGGAGATGAGAGAGAGAGGAGTGGAGGGAATCTTAAAGCTGGAAGGGTAAATGTGGAAAAACATATTTATTCAAGTTCCCCCCAATTTTTAAACGACCATAACTTTTTCATACGACATTATTTTCGAAAACGAATTTCACCATAATTCTAGTCGTGATTTTATCTTTAATTTGAGACTAGGTTTGTTCGATTTGGAGGAAAAAAAAATCACGTTTTTTACGACGTTTTTTAGAACGTTTTTTTTTTTTTTTTTTTTTGAATCTCCTAGTAGCGATTTATGACCCTGCAAATTTTCAGACCTTAATTCGAAGTGTAGGCATTTTTTTTTAATTTTTTAGTTCTTTTTTTGCACACTGTGCTGGTCTATGCTGGTCAGTGCTGGGTCAGTGCTGTGCTGGTCATGCTGGTCTGTGCGGCTTTGCTGGTGGAATTGTGCTCTTGTGCTGGTCTGTGCTGGCTGTGCTGGTGGATTTGTGCTGTTGTGCTGGTCTATGCTGGTGTACACTGTCAATGTTTTTAAAAAAAATTAAAAAAAAGATATCTACGCTTCGAATTAAAATCTGAAAATTTTTAGGGGCCTAAATCGCACCTAGTACTACTCAAAAAAAAAAAAAAAAACCTGGAAAAAACCCGGAAAAACGTCAAAAAAAAGTTTCTTCAAATCGAGCAAACCTAGTATCAAATTAAAGATAAAATCACGACTAGAATTATGGTGAAATTCGTTTTTGAAAATAATGTCGTATAAAAAAGTTATGGCCGTTTAAAATTTGTGGGGGAAATGAAATAATTACTAAACATACAAATGGGGGAGGAATCTGGATATTTACTTATCTACCCCCTGCCGCACCGAACTTAGGGAAAACACATTGCCGCACAGGAACCGCCCTCTATATATATATATATATATATAGGGTGAGGTTCATTGTAGACACTTTCGCATGTGAAATAGCTCTTTTTCACATGTGAAAGTTTCTAATTAATGAGAAAAAAGAAAAAAAAAGAAAAAAGAAAATTAATCACAACCATTAGATCAAGAGATCTAATGGTGAAAAAGGGTGTCTACCTGTCTACACTTATGGGGGTGTCTACAATGAACTTTTCACTATAACTATATATATATATATATATATATATATATATATATATATATAGGGCACAGTTATGGAGAAAACTCGATCCACTTGAGAAAACTTTGCAAACCCATCTAAGGGTTGAGAATCAACCACATCATCTTATCTTCTACAACCCATAAGGGCAATTTAGACTTTTACTCTTTCTGTAAAGGTAACTCCTCTTTTGTTTGTGTCAGGGAGCATAGCAAAAGGCAAAAAGAAGATAATTCAATTCACTTTTGTCTCTTTCTTTCTGACATTCTTTTTCTCTCTCATCTCTCTTGTTTTCTATCTTCTCTCTCCTCTCTCTCTCTCTCTTCTTTTTTAAACGATTTCCTCATCTTTCATTTTCTTTTTTCTCTCATCTTTTTCATTTTCTTTTTTTTTCTCTCATCTTTATATAAATAGTTCTTATTTTCTATATTAAATTAGTTACTTGATTTATAATTTTTTTATATTATAAGCATTAATGACGTTTTAGTTAGGTTACATGTGTAAAAATGTGTTATTGTTATTAAGCATTTTGCTCACAACATCTTAGTACCGTAAGTCATTTGAACATGTGTAACAAAATGAAAATATAACAAAATGTTTTATACGAACAGAACTATTTTAAATAATAAAAAAATATAACAAGCTAACAATAAATACAACAAACGAACAAAAAAATATAAAAGCTAGTTATGCTTCATTTCTTTATAATCATCTTCATCCTTGACAAAAAAAATTCATTCACCTACAAAAAAATATCCATCAGTTCAAGCATGAAACAAACGTAAATTTACATATGGAGGACGAGTTTACATATATAAATTTACATAGATATATGAGTTGTAACATATTAAGTAAGTAAATTAACATATGTAATGTCGTTACGTAAGTAAATTAACATATAGTTACATATGTAACATCATTGTTTAGATATGCATTTAATTATGAGCTACACATGTTACGTAAGTAAATTTACATACAAAATATTAGACATTACATAAAATTACATAGATAATAAGATGTAACATTTTACATAGGTGAAATAGTACCTTTCGCATGTAAAAACAGAAATGTATATATGTAACACAAGTTTACATATATAAATTTAAATATATAATGAGATATAACATGTTATATAAGTAAAACTACATATGTGAAAACTAATGTTTACATATGTAAAAATTATAAAAAAAAAATATTTCATGTTATATAAGTAAAACTACATACAAAATATTTCATACATAGTTGAATATTTAAACAATTATAAAAAAAATATAACGACCTAACAAAATAACTAGTCATTATTCTCTTTATTATAGAACGTTTCAGCTAGGTTACATAAGTAAAAAAATGTGTTATTGTTACTAAACATTCGACTCACAGCATGTTACATACGTAAATGTTTCATACATTCGTATACGTAGACTTTGCAAAATGTTTCGTACAAACTGGAATACTTCAAAAAAAACATATTAATATATAAGAAACAATTACAAACTGGAATATTTAACAAATGATCAGAAAAATATAACAACCTAGCAAAAAAATATAACAACCTAACAACAAAATATAAAAGGTAATTATGCTTGGTTCTTGATAATCATCTTTATCTTTAACAGAACAATCCTTTCACCTATAAAGAAAATAAGTTCATCATTTCGTATACGTAAATATCAATTGTGAGCTACACTTGTTACATAGATAAATGCGATGTAATATATTACATAAGTAATTTACATATGTAAACTTACCAATGTTACGTAGATAAAATACATATGTTTCTCTACCCTTAAACCACCATATCCTCCCCTCCAAAATAAATTACATAACATCGTTACATATGTTATATAGGTGATATACATATCTATTACAAATTAAAATTCCAACACAAAAACTATTATTGAAGAAAAAAATAGAAGGACATATGGCTAGATAGAGGGTGAGGTTACATATGGAAATAAATAATGTATTACTTAAAAAAAAAAGACATATGATTCCCTACACATGTAAGAAAAACTGTTACATATGTAATACTACACTATTACATATGTAATACTACACTATTACATATGTAATACTACACTATTACATATGTAATGATAAAAAGTTAGCAAATAATAATATATTTTTGAAGGCAACAATAAATATATGTAGAAGATATTGCTTTTTTAAAAAGACATGTGATTCCTTACACATGTAATAGGGGTAAATTTACATATGTAACTTCGTTAACATCGTTAAAATTTTGACAAGATTTACCATAAGTGCATAGGTAAATTTACATATGTAACTTCGTTAACATGTTACTTATGTTACACAGGTAAATTTACGTATATAACATAGGTAAATTCATATATGTTTCTTAACCCTTAAACCACCATATCCTCCCCTCCAAAATAAATAACATAACATCGTTACATATGTTACATAGGTAATATACATATGTAATATCATTAAGAATTATGACAAGACTTATCAGAAGTGCATAGGTAAATTTACATATGTAATTAACATAGGTAAATTTACATATGTTTCTCAACCCTTAAACCACCATATCCTCCCCTCCAAAATAAATAACGTAACATCATTACATATGTTACATAGGTAATATACATAAGTAACATCATAAAAAAATATAACAAGATTTACCAAAAGTACGGTGAATTTACATATGTACATAAGTAAATTTACATATGTAACATAGGTAAATTTACATATGTAACATAGGTAAATTTACATATGTAACATAGGTAAATTTACATATGTTTCTCAACCCTTAAATCACATATCTCCCCTTCAAAATAAATAACATAACATCGTTACTTATGTTACATAGGTAATAATGTAATATACATATGTAACATCATTAAAAATTATGACAAGATTTATCAAAGTACATAAGTAAATTTACATATGTAACACAGGTAAATTTATATATGTTTCTCAACCCTTAAACCACCATATCCTCCCCTCCAAAATAAAGAACGTGACATCATTACATATGTTACATAGGTACTATACATATGTAACATCATAAAAATATATGACAATATTTACCAAAAGTAAAGGTAAATTTACATATGTAACATAGGTAAATTTACATATGTTTCTCAACCCTTAAATCACCATATCTTCCCCTCCAAAATAAATAACATAACATCGTTACATATGTTACATAGGTAATATACATATGTAACATCATTAAAAATTATGACAAGATTTATCAAAGTACATAGGTAAATTTTTATATGTAACATAGGTAAATTTGTATATGTTTCTCAACCCTTAAACCATCATATCCTCCCCTCCACATCAAATAACATAACATCGTACATATGTTACATATGTAATATACATATGAAACACCATTAAATATGTAATATACATCTGCAACATCATTAAAAATTATGACAAGATTTACCAAAAGTACATAGGTAAATTTACATATGTAACATAAATAAATTTACATATGTTTCTCAACCATAAACTGCCATATCCTCCCCTCAAAATAAATAACATATATGTAACTCGGAATTGGGTCCCATTTTTGCCCATGTTCTTCATTTTCAATTCACTATCATATCAAAATGTGATTGTAAATTAAGAGAATTTAAGACTACTAAGATCCAAACGATAATATGCCACTGTTAGCGAAATTAAATTCCTCAACTAACAAAAATATCCATAATTTAGATCCAGTAACCTGAAGAAGAAAAAATATAACACTGAAGAAGTCAATCCAAAATGTGTCGAAGACCGTAATAGCAAAGGTTTTAAACCTAGTATCTTATTATTTTCCTTTTCCCAAAGAAATAAATATAACACATATTGCTAATAGAAAATCGAGAAACTTATCAGAGAGAAAAAAAAAATGTATACCCGGTCATATCCACCCAATTTAGTAACAACCCTCCAAAACCTATCAGATAAGAACAACACCACAAATGAGCCTTCACCCAAAACTTAGAATCTCATTATTAAAAAATGGAACCAAGAAAGTTACTTGAGGCAATTTAACGGTTGCCCATAAAACTTCGGAGGCTTAAACTCCAAACCTTTTTCCTTGTAGACAGCGTCCACCTCTTTCATGAATATTTCTTGATCCTCTTGAGTACCAGATTCATAGCCCTCATCCATCTAACAGTAACATACCAAAATCAATCTTAGGTTCAGTGAAGATACCGATTAAAATACATAATTCAAATAATATGATTTATGGCTCCGTGTTCTCTTTTATATATAATTTTTTAATTTTCCAGATCTGAAGAACTTTAGGATTTTAGTCTTAAAATTGGTCAGAAAAAAGATTTGGTTATAGCCTTCATCTCCAAATTTTGAAACCCTAAGACGGTGAGTAGAGGAACAAGTACCGTTTATTTTGAGTATCTGATTCAGATCTTGACGGTGACTTCGTCTCCGCGAAGGAACATCCAACGGTGAATCCGTCTCCGCCTCATCGAACGATGGTGGTTGTGGGGAGGAGCGATGAAGGAGGTGAATGATGGTGGTCATAAACTTGGGTGGTGAGTTTGGGGAGAGGGAATTTAAAATGAGGATGAAAGTTGAAAATTAAAAATGGAGAAAAGAATGGGAAATGAAAGATTTGAATGTCCGGTGGAGATAGGTTTCATCTTGGAAAAAGAATAATAGTTTTGAGATATAGTACATGTCAGATTTGACAAATATTGAAAATTGCACACAAAATTTAATACCTAAACTGCCCTTTCATCATTAAAATAAAGCTTTTAATTAATTAATTTAAATAAAATATGAGAGATTAAATCTCAACCATAGGATAGTGTAGATCAATGGTCCATATTGAGTTTGTAAAGTTTTCCCAACTCAACATGGTTTTCATTTTACCCTTCCTCTCTCTCTCTCTCTCTATATATATATATATATATATATATACTAACCGACTCTTTGGCGTAGTTAACTTCATAAGCTTTTCCTTCCTTTGTCATAATCTCATCCATTTCATCATAAACACCCAAGAGGCCTTTGTATATTAGTTTCATGTACTCTGGAAGTGAATCCAAGCAGGTAATCGACCATCTGTATATACGTATATAATTATTTACTGCATAAGTACGTACGTAAATTATATATTAGAAAAGTTTACGTATAATAGAAAAGTTTTGAGGTATGATAGGCACAAGTTGTCTATTGCATTAGTATAAAACATATATATTAGAAAAGTTAATTTTGAGGTATGGTAGGCACAAGTTGTCTATGTATTGGTATAGAATAGAATTTAGATGGTCAAATTTTATGATATTCTAGAACGTGAATATTGAGACTCGAAGTAGACACTAAATATCCAAAAATAGCATTCAACGAGCCTATCTCTCATATAAGGTAGATTCTTTGGGGCATCAAAACTACCTTTCCACCACCTACAATAATTTAGAGCATAAAAATAGTAACAGTAATGAGTACCATTACAAATCTTCAACAACAACTAGATGAAATGAAAGAAGTAACAAGAAATATACTTGGTAAGTTGGCTGAGCTCCTTCTTGTGTAGGGATTGAAGCAAGTTGAACCCCAACTTTGCAAGTTTTAATAATGACTTATTATGAGAAATTTGTTGTTCATAAAAAGGTATGTAACATAGTGTATCTATTTTTGGCAACCTTTTTTTTATAGGGCGCTCTAGCGCCTTCAATATGTGCCTACTAAGAGTGGAGTTGCACCAAAGGGGGTCCTTAGCAATGTTCTCGAGATGAGTTTTTGTAAAAACAAGTGCATCATCTAGTATAGCTTCGTCGTGGACCCTAAGATACGTGGCCTCGTAGAGATCAAGTAGGCATTGGACATCATTGGTCAAGGACTCCTTAAATAATCCTGTATCATCTTTGTAGTAATTGAAAGAATCTGCTTTGGTTTACATAAATTAAACATGGTACGAGAGTTGATGAACGACAATAATAATAACAAATGAGTATCTATATATACGTCTACTAATAAGAAACACGTGTGTTGCTGCGTCGGCGTCATAAAACCAGTGTGTATCATAATTCATAAATCGCGCGTCATTAAAGGTCTTTCTCTCTAGTACTATGGAGATTGTTTTTTGCTATACCTATTCGAATTAGTCAATTAGAAAAAAACCTAGCTAAGCTATTATAGTATATTATCAAATCCACGAGACTGAATTCATTACAGGTAGAAAAAACTTACTAAACTGTTGTAGTTTATTTTTCAAAATTGAAGTTATTATAATTTTACTTTCGATCAACAATGTTTCAAGAAAGAATTCACGGATTGACAATTATAGCCGTCGATAACGAAATATTAGAGGAAGTGAACTATGAACACTTGATTAATCAATTTGCTATTAAAAATGATAAGAGATTTGTCGGATTTGTCGGTCAACTACTTACTATGATTTTTTTATATTTATTGGTATAACTTATTTTTTGTTTTATTTAAGAACTATTTCTATATATGCATTTTTTTCGAGGGGCTCACTTTTTAGCTCGAACATGGTCCCTAAATCTTCAGAAACGGACCTATATATTACATGTACATTCCACAGATACAAATACTGCATATTTAACATTAATCCATTCATTTGATCAGATTAATCTCGACTTTTTCTATAGACCATGAAACAACACCTATGAAAGATTGAAAGGTCACACATGCACCTTATTTGGTTATGTAACAATCGTCATAACTACCATATATAACTTCCTCATACCTAAGTTAACTCTCTGTATCATATCGTTCCAATTTTATCGGATATCCGCGAAGGTTGATAACTAAGTTAACTAACATAACTACCTTAATTATACTTCCAATATTGCAATGAGATCGATTAATATAACAATCCACATTAATAAAATATTGATATAGGGTTAGGTTTAAATGAGAACTTTTTCTTTTGAGAACTTTTGAGAACCATTCTGAGCCACTAATTTTCAGGGGGGAAGCATTCAAATTCATGGGGGGATTTCCATATATATAAACTAGTGGTTTATAATGGTTCTCAAAAGTTCTCAAACCAAATTGGTTCTCAAATGATCCTCTCCCTATTGATGTATGTATGTAAATTATATGTATATATGTAGGGTTAGGTTCAAATGAGAAACAATTGGTTTTGAGAACTTTTAAGAACCATTCTGGGCCACTAATTTTCAGGGGGGAAGCATTCAAATTCATGGGGGGGATTTCCTTATATATAACTTGTGGCTCATAATGGTTCTTAACGCTGTGTTCCCGAGTTTACTTTAAGAGGGAAAAGAAAAGAAGAGAAAGGAAAGGAAGAGAAAGGAAAGGAAGAGAAAGGAAAAGAAGAGAAGGGGAGTGATTACTTTCCTTCCAAATCCTTCCGATTCCAAATCCTTCCGATTTGGAAGGAAAGAAAAACAATAGAAAATGAACTAACTTTCCCTCCCCTTCTGATAGGAATCATGTCCTAGTTATATTAAAGAGTCATATGTCTAGGGGGTTATGTGTAATTTCTATTTCTATAAATAAGTATCCATAGCTCATTAGAGGGCAGGGAAGAAATTAGGTCAAGTATTGGGCTCTTTGCTTAGCATTGAGAAGAGCATAGCTCTGGGTCACCTATGGTGATGATCTATCCATTGTAGATCCATTTGGATCATTCTATCATTCTAGTTCTAATTCCCATTTTTAATTTCTTTTTCTGCAAATCTAGATCACAAACTCCATCATTGGTCCGACCTGCCTTTTCCCTCTGCTCTCGCCATCAAATTCTGATTTACCTCCATCGCTGCACTGTTCAGATCTTCATCATCTACCATTGGTCTGGTAATTGATCGCGACTTTCCTTCTCCATCGCTATCAATTTCAGATCTCAATCATTGCTTCAATTTCAGTCACTTCCGATCCTAATTCATCGATTCTACTTCCGTTTCTCGTAACGATCCTATTTCAATTTCCGCTTCAATTCCAATTGTTAATCTCAATTTCATTTCCGATTAGTTTCTGTTCATACGATTCAATTTCATCCATCAATTTCCGATTTCATCATCTTCTAGTTTAATACAAGTTCTCATTTATCGACCATCAATCTATTCGATTCTGATCCAGATCTACATCGTTCATCGATCCGGATCTGCTTTCTAATCTCTCTCGAGTGACTTCCTGATTCAATTCGTCCAGTCCTTCATCGTTCCTCGATCCCGATCTGGTTTCTAATCTCCCCTTCTGTGATTTCTGCGTCCCTTCGTTCCAGTTCTTTCCAATTCCCGATTCAATTAGAATGGATCATTCATCTACTCAAGAAATCCGGATTCAGAAGTTAGAATCTAACCTTGCTGGAATTCAATCCGTGCTCAAGTCATGGGAAGAGACTCGTGGCGACTTGCGGAATCTCATTAATTGGATGCAAACTGAGTTTTCTATTCCTGATTCGGGATCTCGAGCCCCACCGTCTGCTGCAGCGTCTCTGCTTGCTCGATTCGACGGCATTGTTTCCAGATCCAAAGTACGTTATGCATCCAGTCACGTGGTGGGTCACCTGGTGGACCAGCAAGCACTTGGGGACCGGGTTCCATCTGACCTGGGCTCACGAGGTGTAGAAACTGTTTCCGCAGCACCGATTCATAATCCTCCCTTGCCGTTGGTCAAAACTGCTACAGTGGTTACAAGGAGTGTTGCTTCAGTTCAAGTTTCATCAACTGCTACGCCAGTCTCAGAGTCGGTATTGCAGCCTAATCTCAAGTCAATTCCGGTTGTTCTCAAGGAAAGGGCTGCTGGATTTGGTGATTTTGGCGGATGGTTAGCTACAATTCCTCCTCAGTTGTTTGATTTGGAGCGTGCTCCGCAACCACCTGACCCTTACATTCCTCTGGTCGATCTTGTGGTGGAGTTCCTTGCTAGTTCATTCCACATTCCTTCTAGGCAGTCATGGGTGATTCATGGGCAGTGCCGGCCTCCGGAAGATGCACTTGAGGGAATCTCCACATGGAATTGGCATCCGTTACCTGATTTCAGTCTTGAGGACAAGACTGTTTTGAAGGGGGGAGTAATGATAGGAATCATGTCCTAGTTATATTAAAGAGTCATATGTCTAGGGGGTTATGTGTAATTTCTATTTCTATAAATAAGTATCCATAGCTCATTAGAGGGCAGGGAAGAAATTAGGTCAAGTATTGGGCTCTTTGCTTAGCATTAAGAAGAGCATAGCTCTGGGTCACCTATGGTGATGATCTATCCATTGTAGATCCATTTGGATCATTCTATCATTCTAGTTCTAATTCCCATTTTTAATTTCTTTTTCTGCAAATCTAGATCACAAACTCCATCACCTTTCCTCCCTTTCTCTCCTTTAATGAAACTCGGGAACACAAATTTTTTTTGTTTCCTTCCCTTTCCCTCCTTAAGTGAAACTCAGGAACACGAAATTTTTTACACTTCCTTCCTTTTCCTTTCCTTTCCCTCCTAAAATGAACTCGGGAACACAGTGTAAAAGTTCTCAAACCCAATTGGTTCTCAAATGATTCTCTCCCTATATATGTATGCACTTACTGCATGAAACATAATAGCCATGTTCTCGGAGGAGTCTAAACCAGAGGGACGGAGGGCTACCACCATTCCATTTATCCCCGTACACATTATAAATATGCTGCAAGGCTTCATCGATCTCCTTTTCGAAATAGTAGGCTATGCCTAGGCGTTTGATGGCATTCACCAATTTCAACAAATTCATATGCTCCGCTGCTGATCCATCCAAAGCTTCAACTATTTCTTTTCTCACTTCTTCTTTCAGACTTTCGACAATTTGCTCTGCCTCATCTTGCTTTTCTTCCTGATTAGATCCAACAACCGTATCAAAAACTCATTTAAAACTTTAGTTTTTCAAATATTGTAATTATTTAACATTTCAAAGTATTTGGGAAAGTATTTACTAACTAAGAAAATATTTTTAGTAACGAAAAAGTGTACTTTAGGAGTATTCGTAATACTCCCACTGCGTTGTGTACTTTAGGAGTATTCGTATGCATGAATATGTACCTAATTTGTTACTTTTTCCGGTAGCGAACTTTGATGAGGTGTTGAATAATCAATGAAAACTGAAAATCATCGAGTAGATAATTTGACCAACAAATCCATCAAAATATATGTTAACTTCAAACGGTAGGCAAAGACTCCAAAAGTGCAGTCTTAACCGGCCTGTGCGTTTTGAAGCTTAGCTAGCTCACACTTATCCAGCGGAACTAACAGCGGAACTACTAAAACATGACGCGTTGATATTGGTTGAAAGTGGGGACCATATGTTTTCTTCATGGATGTGTATGTGTCTTGTTTTTATTGATCCATTTTATAAATGTATGTGGATCCACAGTTAGAAGTCAATAGGGCCGGTCCTAAGGATTTAGAAGCCCTGTTCGAGTTTTAAAAAAATAGGCCTCATTCGAAAAAAATTACAAACAGAAAAAGTTCTTAAATAAAACAAAAAATAAGTTATTGCAATAAACATAAGAAAATTATTGTTTTAAAATGACATTCTAATTGAAATTTGGCCCTAAATGCCCAAATATATAATAACTAATCACACTATCTTTTTTAAATTGGATTATTTTATTAGTTAAGGTTTTAAAATATAAAAGTTATATTTTAAAAGAACTATATAAATATATAAAAGATTTTTAAAAAATGGGCCCCCTAAAATGATAGACCATGTTCCGTCGCACCTCTCGCACATGCTCAGTGCCCTCACTGGTCAAGTCAACTTCTATGTGTTAGTCAAATTGTCTATTTTAATGATTTTCACATAACTAAAGGGTTTGATTTTTTTTTTTAAATGGTTTCTTTATCAAGACGAGATACTACCTTTGCTGAAAAAACCGTCATGAAATATTAATATTGAGTTAATTTTACATAGTAAAATATAGTGATGATATGATTCTTCCATTTTAAAACGAGTTCTCAAAAAATAATCCCAACTTTTCACTTTTTGCAAATAATAATCCCACCTTTAGATTTAGCAACTGGCACTCCCAAATTGTCAACATTTTGCAAATAACAGTCCCGCCGTTAAAAAAATCTAACTCCGTTAACAGATGCTGACGTGGAAGCTGATGTGGAATTTTTTTTTAAATCTTTTTTTCTTTTTAATCCCAACTTTTCACATTTTTGCAAATAATAATCCCATCTTTAAGTTCATTATGTTTGACTTTTTGGAGTCAAAATTCATGTATTTTGACTCAAAATTGGACCCGAATTTGAGTTTGATTGTGTTTGTAATTGATTCCAGTAGTTATAGTTTATCAAAACGAATCTACCGTAGGTTACGAAAACAATTTTCATTGAGTTTTGTTCATATCGCAAAATGGGGGTGGTGAACATGTTCTTGAGCTCATCAATGGTGAAATCTTTAATCCTTAACGGTTTTCTACAATTCTGGTTCCATTAGCTTCGGTTTGAACTCGTGAATTCAATGGTACAATTGGTTTTGAATTTCGTTCATGTTTGTGTGATTCACCATTGATGAACTCTTGAAGAACACCATTCTTTGATAATGGTGAATCACACAAACATGAACGAAATTCAAAACCGATTGTACCATTGAATTCACGAGTTCAAACCGAAGCTAATGGAACCAGAATTGCAGAAAACCGTTAAGGATTAAAGATTTCACCATTGATGAGCTCAAGAACATGTTCACCACCCCCATTTTGCGATATGAACAAAACTCAATGAAAATTGTTTTCGTAACCTACGGTAGATTCGTTTTGATAAAGCATAACTACTGGAATCAATCACAAACACAAACAAACTCCATTTCGGGTCCAATTTTTGAGTCAAAATACATGAAGTTTGACTCTAAAAAGTCAAACAGAACGAAATTGTCCAAAATTGAGCTCGGATTCGACCCAAAAGTGCGTATAATCAAAGTTGGCATCGCACGTGTCACTCGTCTGATTGTTTCGCGGATTTGATGGTGGCGATGGGGTGGTTGTGGTGGTGGAGTGGTGGTGAGGTGGTGGTGGTGGTGAGGTGATGATGACTGGATATTGAAAAAAAAGAAAAATTAAAAAAAAAATCCACATCAGCTTCCACGTCAGCATCTGTTAACGGAGTTAGATTTTTTTAACGGCGGGACTGTTATTTGCAAAATGTTGACAAATTGGGAGTGCCAGTTGCTAAATCTAAATGTGGGATTATTATTTGCAAAAGGTGAAAAGTTGGGATTATTTGGCGCAATTTTTCCAAGTATTTACTAACTAAGAAAATATTTTTAGTAACGAAAAAGTGTACTTTAGGAGTATTCGTAATACTCCCACTGCGTTGTGTACTTTAGGAGTATTCGTATGCATGAATATGTACCTAATTTGTTACTTTTTCCGGTAGCGAACTTTGATGAGGTGTTGAATAATCAATGAAAACTGAAAATCATCGAGTAGATAATTTGACCAACAAATCCATCAAAATATATGTTAACTTCAAACGGTAGGCAAAGACTCCAAAAGTGCAGTCTTAACCGGCCTGTGCGTTTTGAAGCTTAGCTAGCTCACACTTATCCAGCGGAACTAACAGCGGAACTACTAAAACATGACGCGTTGATATTGGTTGAAAGTGGGGACCATATGTTTTCTTCATGGATGTGTATGTGTCTTGTTTTTATTGATCCATTTTATAAATGTATGTGGATCCACAGTTAGAAGTCAATAGGGCCGGTCCTAAGGATTTAGAAGCCCTGTTCGAGTTTTAAAAAAATAGGCCTCATTCGAAAAAAATTACAAACAGAAAAAGTTCTTAAATAAAACAAAAAATAAGTTATTGCAATAAACATAAGAAAATTATTGTTTTAAAATGACATTCTAATTGAAATTTGGCCCTAAATGCCCAAATATATAATAACTAATCACACTATCTTTTTTAAATTGGATTATTTTATTAGTTAAGGTTTTAAAATATAAAAGTTATATTTTAAAAGAACTATATAAATATATAAAAGATTTTTAAAAAATGGGCCCCCTAAAATGATAGACCATGTTCCGTCGCACCTCTCGCACATGCTCAGTGCCCTCACTGGTCAAGTCAACTTCTATGTGTTAGTCAAATTGTCTATTTTAATGATTTTCACATAACTAAAGGGTTTGATTTTTTTTTTTAAATGGTTTCTTTATCAAGACGAGATACTACCTTTGCTGAAAAAACCGTCATGAAATATTAATATTGAGTTAATTTTACATAGTAAAATATAGTGATGATATGATTCTTCCATTTTAAAACGAGTTCTCAAAAAATATGTTATATTATTTTGTGGTTTACATACATACCTCATCATAAAGGAGAAACTCGTCTCCCCAAACGGTAGGATGATAGTCTGCAAGAGGGCGAATAACCTCATCTACTTGTTTAAGATCCATGCTTTAAAGTAATTAATTTTGAGTTTTGTAGGTTAGTAATTAATTTTGAGTTTTGTAGGTTGATCCAACTTTTTTAACATCTAAAGGATATTTATATAGTTGGGATGATATGATGAGACATGTTTTTTGCACGGGGTATTTATTATATGCTTAAAGAGGCCCTAATGACATCATCAACAAGGCAACAATAAATATTAGAAAAATTGGAATTAAATAATCCAAGTTATTGGGTATTGGCGGATAATAATCCAAGTTCCAATATTGGCCTACAATAATCCCAATTATTTGAGTCTTGGAATTCATTGGGCCGCCGTTAATTTTTCACTAACTCCGCTATTACTTGCTGACGTGGCAGGTGATGTGGCATCATTTTTGCTGACGTGGCAGGTGATGTGGCATCATACTTGCTGACGTGGCACGTGTCACGTCAGCACACAACTAACGGAGTTAGTGAAAAATTAACGGCGGCCCAATGAATTCCAAGACCCAAATAATTGGGATTATTGTAAGCCAATATTGGAACTCGGATTATTGTCCGCCAATACCCAATAACTTGGATTATTTAATTCCAATTTTCCTAAATATTATAATTTACTTTTTTTTTATTTCCATGGTAAAGGTGTTTTGTTTCTTACGGAGGTCCGAGTAATCGATCTTAGACATAGTCCCGTAAGAGTAGATTTACACGTGAAATCAAGATCGCCAGTCGATGTCGTTCCAAAAAAATATAGAAAAGGTAAACGACTTAAATATGTGATCGTTCCTTATCATTCTATATAAATGAGCAATCAATGTATAAGTCAAGTTGATTAATGCTATTCTAGTCTTTTGTATAACTTCCATGTATTTCTATTTATTATGTACAACGTTTTAAGGCTATTCGATCTAGTCTTTTGATAGAAATTTCTGGCCCATATATATTGTATAAAAACGAGATGTTTACCCTTTCGCGCGTTGCTGCGTGGTTGAATTTGTATACTGAACGAAAGTAAAAAAAAGTAAAGTGGTATAAAATGTAAAAGTTTAAAAATCTGGTGGTAAAAGTATAAAACTATAGAAGTATACTA
Source organism: Deinandra increscens subsp. villosa (assembly GCA_039602395.1). Taxonomy (NCBI): domain Eukaryota; kingdom Viridiplantae; phylum Streptophyta; class Magnoliopsida; order Asterales; family Asteraceae; genus Deinandra; species Deinandra increscens. Next base: position 31,826 of record JBCNJP010008008.1, read on the forward strand.
AAAATAAAAGTAGAAAAGTTAAGAGTTTCATGGCCAAAGTAGAAAACAATAAAACTTAAAACAAAAAAAAAACTTTAAAAGTTAGACGGTTAAAATATTAAGGAGTATAAAACGTAAAAGTCTAAAAGTCTTGTGGTGAAAGTATAAAACTATAAAAATATACTAAGTTAAATGGTATAAAACGTAAAAGTTAAAAAGTCTCGTGGTGAAAGTATAAAACTATAAAAGTATACTAAAAACGAAAATAGAAAAGTTAAAAGTTTCGTGGTCAAAGTAAAAAAAAACAACAAAACTTTTAAAAAAAAAAGAGTTTAAAAGTTAAAGGGTAAAAAAGTTAAGGGGTATAAAACGTAAAAGTCTAAAAGTCTTGTAGTGAAAAATATAAAATTATAAAAATATACTAAAAACGGAAATAGAAAAGTTAAAAGTTTCGTGACCAAAATATAATACAATAATGGCCAAAATAGAAGACAACAAAACTTAAATAAAAAAGCTTGAAAAATTAAACAGTACAAAACGTAAAAGTATGAAACATATGTGGCCAAACTATAAAAATTAAAAGTTTATTATTTCGTTAAATAAAAAAAAGACAAATTGTAAAAGTTTAGGGGTAGAAAACGTCAAAATACCAAAGTGTTGTGGCCAAACTTTGAAAAGCAAAAAAAAACTATAGAAGTATACTAAAAGTGAAAGTAGAAAAGTTAAGAGTTTCATGACCAAAGTAGAAGACATTAAAACTTAAAACAAAAAAAAAACTTTAAAAGTTAGATGGTTAAAATATTAAGGAGTATAAAACGTAAAAGTCTAAAAGTCTTGTGGTGAAAGTATAAAACTATAAAAATATACTAAGTTAAATGGTATAAAACGTAAAAGTCAAAAAGTCTCGTGGTGAAAGTATAAAACTATAAAAGTATACTAAAAACGAAAATAGAAACGTTAAAAGTTTCGTGGCCAAAGTAGAAAACGACAAAACTTTAAAAAAAAGAGTTTAAAAGTTAGAGGCTAAAAAAGTTAAGGGGTATAAAACGTAAAAGTCTAAAAGTCTTGTAGTGAAAATATAAAATTATAAAAATATACTAAAAACGGAAATAGAAAAGTTAAAAGTTTCGTGACCAAAATAGATGACAATAATGGCCAAAATAGAAGACAACAAAACTTAAATAAAAAAGCTTGAAAAATTAAACAGTACAAAACGTAAGAGTATGAAACATATGTGGCCAAAATATAAAAACTAAAAGTTTATTATTTCGTTAAGTAGAAAAAAAAAACAAATTGTAAAAGTTTAGGGGTAGAAATCGTCAAAGTACCAAAGTGTTGTGTCCAAACTTTGAAAAGCAAAAAAAAACTATAGAAGTATACTAAAAGTGAAAAGTAGAAAAGTTAAGAGTTTCATGGCCAAAGTAGAAGACAATAAAACTTAAAACAAAAAAAAACTTTAAAAGTTAGACGGTTAAAATATTAAGGAGTATAAAACGTAAAAGTCTAAAAGTCTTGTGGTGAAAAGTATAATACTATAAAAATATACTAAGTTAACTGGTATAAATGTAAAAGTCAAAAAGTCTCGTGGTGAAAGTATAAAACTATAAAAGTATACTAAAAACGAAAATAGAAAAGTTAAAAGTTTCGTGCCCAAAGTAGAAAGTAACAAAACTTAAAAAAAAAAGAGTTTAAAAGTTAGAGGGTAAAAAAGTAAAGGGGTATAAAACGTAAAAGTCTAAAAGTCTTGTAGTGAAAATATTAAATTATAAAAATATACTAAAACGGAAATAGAAAAGTTAAAAGTTTCGTGACCAAAATAGATGACAATAATGGCCAAAATAGAAGACAACAAAACTTAAATAAAAAAAGCTTGAAAAATTAAACAGTACAAAACGTAAGAGTATGAAAAACATGTGGGCAAACTATAAAAACTAAAAGTTTATTATTTCGTTAAATAGAAAAAAAAAACAAAATGTAAAAGTTTAGGGGTAGAAAACGTCAAAGTACCAAAGTGTTGTGGCCAAACTTTGAAGTATACTAAAAGTGAATTTAGAAAAGTTAAGAGTTTCATGGCCAACGTAGAAGACAATAAAATTTAAAAACAAAAAAAAAAACTTTAAAAATTAGACGGTTAAAATATTAAGGAGTATAAAACGTAAAGTCTAAAAGTCTTGTGGTGAAAGTATAAAACTATAAAAATGTACTAATTTAAGTGGTAAACGTAAAAGTCAAAAAGTCTCGTGGTGAAAGTATAAACAATAAAAGTATACTAAAAACGAAAATAGAAAAGTTAAAAGTTTCGTGGTCAAAGTAAAAAAACAACAAAACTTTAAAAAAAAAAGAGTTTAAAAGTTAAAGGGTAAAAAATTTAAGGGGTATAAAACGTAAAAGTCTAAAAGTCTTGTAGTGAAAATATAAAATTATAAAAATATACTAAAAACGAAAATAGAAAAGTTAAAAGTTTCGTGACCAAAATATAATACAATAATGGCCAAAATAGAAGACAACAAAACTTAAATAAAAAAGCTTGAAAAATTAAACAGTACAAAACGTAAGTATGAAACATATGTGGCCAAACCATAAAAACTAAAAGTTTATTATTTCGTTAAATAGAAAAAAAAACAAATTGTAAAAGTTTAGGGGTAAAAAACGTCAATGTACCAAAGTGTTGTGGCCAAACTTTGAAAAGAAAAAAAAAACTATAGAAGTATACTAAAAGTGAAAGTAGGAAAGTTAAGAGTTTCATGGCCAAAGTAGAAGACAATAAAACTTAAAACAAAAAAAAAACTTTAAAAGTTAGATGGTTAAAATATTAAGGAGTATATAAAACGTAAAAGTTTAAAAGTCTTGTGGTGAAAGTATAAAAACTATAAAGATATACTAAGTTAAGTGATATAAAACGTAAAAGTCAAAAAGTCTCGTGGTGAAAGTATAAAACTATAAAAGCATACTAAAAACGAAAATAGAAACGTTAAAAGTTTCGTGGCCAAAGTAGAAAACGACAAAACTTTAAAAAAAAAGAGTTTAAAAGTTAGAGGCTAAAAAAGTTAAGGGGTATAAAACGTAAAAGTCTAAAAGTCTTGTAGTGAAAATATAAAATTATAAAAATATACTAAAAACGGAAATAGAAAAGTTAAAAGTTTCGTGACCAAAATAGATGACAATAATGGCCAAAATAGAAGACAACAAAACTTAAATAAAAAAGCTTGAAAAATTAAACAGTACAAAACGTAAGAGTATGAAACATATGTGGCCAAACTATAAAAACGAAAAGTTTATTATTTCCTTAAATAAAAAAAAAGACAAATTGTAAAAGTTTAGGGTAGAAAACGTCAAAGTACCAAAGTGTTGTGGCCAAACTTTGAAAAGCAAAAAAAAAAACTATAGTAGTATACTAAAAGTGAAAGTAGAAAAGTTAAGAGTTTCATGGCCAAAGTAGAAGACAATAAAACTTTAAACAAAAAAAAAAACTTTAAAAGTTAGACGGTTAAAATATTAAGGAGTATAAAACGTAAAAGTCTAAAAGTCATGTGGTGAAAGTATAATACTATAAAAATATACTAAGTTAAGTGGTATAAAACGTAAAAGTCAAAAAGTCTCGTGAGTGAAGGTATAACACTATAAAAGTATACTAAAAACGAAAATAGAAAAGTTAAAAGTTTCGTGGCCAAAGTAGAAAGCAACAAAACTTTAAAAAAAAAAGAGTTTAATAGTTAGAGGGTAAAAAAGTTATGGGATATATAACGTAAAAGTCTAAAAGTCTTGTAGTGAAAATATAAAATTATAAAAATATACTAAAAACGAAAATAGAAAAGTTAAAAGTTTCGTGACCAAAATAGATGACAATAATGGCCAAAATAGAAGACAACAAAACTTAAATAGAAAAGCTTGAAAAATTAAACAGTAGAAAACGTAAGAGTATGAAACATATGTGGCCAAACTATAAAAACTAAAAGTTTATTATTTCGTTAAATAGAAAAAAAAACAAATTGTAAAAGTTTAGGGGTAGAAAACGTCAAAGTACCAAATTGTTGTGGCTAAACTTTGAAAAGCAAAAAAAAACTATAGAAGTATACTAAAAGTGAAAGTAGAAAAGTTAAGAGTTTCATGGCCAACGTAGAAGACAATAAAATTTAAAACAAAAAAAAACTTTAAAAGTTAGACGGTTAAAATATTAAGGAGTATAAAACGTAAAAGTATAAAAGTCTTGTGGTGAAAGTATAAAACTATAAAAATGTACTAATTTACGTGGTAAACGTAAAGGTCAAAAAGTCTCGTGGTGAAGGTATACACTATAAAAGTATACAAAAAACGAAAATAGAAAAGTTAAAAGTTTCGTGGTTAAAGTAGAAAACAACAAAACTTTAAAAAAAAGAGTTTAAAAGTTAGAGGGTAAAAAAGTTAAGGGGTATAAAATGTAAAAGTCTAAAAGTCTTGTAGTGAAAATATAAAATTATAAAAATATACTAAAAACGGAAATAGAAAAGTTAAAAGTTTCGTGACCAAAATAGATGACAATAATGGCCAATTTAGAAGACAACAAAACTTAAATAAAAAAGCTTGAAAAATTAAACAGTACAAAACGTAAGAGTATGAAACATATGTGGCCAAACTATAAAAACTAAAAGTTTATTATTTCGTTAAATAGAAAAAAAATAAATTGTAAAAGTTTAGGGGTACAAAACGTCAAAGTACCAAAGTGTTGTGGCCAAACTTTGAAGTATATTAAAAGTGAAAAGTAGAAAAGTTAAGAGTTTCATGGCCAAAGTAGAAGACAATAAAACTTAAAACAAAAAAAAAAACTTTAAAAGTTAGATGGTTAAAATATTAAGGAGTATAAAACGTAAAAGTTTAAAAGTCTTGTGGTGAAAGTATAATACTATAAAAATATATACTAAGTTAAGTGATATAAAACGTGAAAGTCAAAAAGTCTCGTGGTGAAAGTATAAAACTATAAAAGTATATTAAAAACGAAAATAGAAAAGTTAAAAGTTTCGTTGCCAAAGTAGAAAACAACAAAACTTTAAAAAAAGAGTTTAAAAGTTAGAGGGTAAAAAAGTTAAGGGGTATAAAACGTAAAAGTCTAAAAGTCTTGTAGTGAAAATATAAAATTATAAAAATATACTAAAAACGGAAATAGAAAAGTTAAAAGTTTCGTGACCAAAATAAATGACAATAATGGCCAAAATAGAAGACAACAAAACTTAAATAAAAAAGCTTGAAAAATTAAACAGTACAAAATGTAAGAGTATGAAACATATGTGACCAAACTATAAAAACTAAAAGTTTATTATTTCGTTAAATAGAAAAAAAAATAAATTGTAAAAGTTTAGGGGTAGAAAACGTCATAGCACCAAAGTGTTATGGCCAAACTTTGAAAAGCAAAAAATATACTATTCATCTACCAATTTTTATTGTTATATATATAACTAGAGATCAACCGCGCGTTGCTGCGGTAATCCTGAAAAATACAACAACAGGGTGAAAAAAAAGAGAAAATCTATAGTTGATAAGAGTATGAGATAGTACATTGCAAAAGATATCAAAGTAGCCATGTAAACGAACGAAACACAAAAAACTAATAAATCTTTTGTGAATAAAAAGATTAGGAGAGTAAAATATTTATGAGTGTAAATTTTTTATCTAAACCTATGTAAATGTATATAAAATTAACAAAGATAATGAAAACTACGTAACAACCTAAACACTACACTAACAATGCTAAGATAAAGAAAACAAATAAAAGTTAAACTGAGCTCGAAACATTGTCGGTTAATTTTTGTGAAACTTAAAATTTCCTTTACATTGAGTTGTAAGAATAGAGTTCACTGAAAGGTATAAACCTCTAATTACATAAATTAGTTAAAATCATATCTAGTATTTTAGGATTATAAAGAAAATGTTTGATGGCAGATTCGAACCTTGGTTTGAGCTACAACCATACCGTAATGTAACAAACTAAGTTGAAAAACATTCAGTTAATATTTGCATTTAAAATATATTATGCAATTCCAAAGATAAAAAATTAAAAATATTATAGGTAATTATACAGTTTAAATTACGTTTAGTGTTCATACCAAAAAAGGTGATCTAGAACAAAAAAGAAAGGATAAAATAGAAAAGCCATACAAAAACCGAAACTGACAGATTAAGCGAGATGTGGCAACGATTGGAGGAAACAGAACAGATAGGGCAATAGAACAGATTAACAAAACTGAAAGAGAAAGAGCTCACAAAGTACATTCGGTAAAAGAAGATCAGGTATGGTTTGACGAAAAGCTTGACTCAGGGTGCTCTTATCTTAACCTCTATGGTACATCCGCTTCAAGCATAGTATTTCGGCCGGACTCCTTTCAGCTGCAACTAAATAATCTAGAAGCAAAGCACAACATTACATAGAATATCAAATTAATAGGTAATATGATTCAACATGAAAAATATGTATTATTTTAGGTTAGAAAAGGCATAAAATCGATCATCGAACCTTAAAAAAAAGTTTGGTCAATATTGTTTATGTCACTTAAAATCACATAATCTTTAAACACAGCTTAAATTTTAATAAAATCAAATTAGCTTAGATATGTATAAATACAAGCTTTACTATTAGCGCGTTGCGGCTAACGTAACATATCAAGCTCCGATTGGAAAGCGGTGTCAGTGTCAGAGATGCTCGGTTGCAAATGCGCATGCGAGACCAAACAACCTAGTGTTTTGTTAACAACCCATACATAAAGTCGATACTTTTATTACATGACAACAACCATACATAAGGTTTAAGTTTAGGTACACCACAACACCCTAATAAGGGGTTCCAAAATAGATAGGAAATTAGGAATGCATGTTTGGCCTATCGGGGTTACCATTTTCTACAAAATAGTTGTTTACACGCGTCTATATATGAGCGTGTTGAAAAGGGGTTTCCAATAGGCCACCTATACTATGGTAAACCTGTTGGTCATGCTTCCTTTTTTAGCTTCGTTTTGAGCTTAAACCTCTTGTCACCATTCTCCGTCTTTCCTCCTGCAGATGAAACACTTGTCTCTACGTTTGAAAGAAGCAAGTTAGGCAAAAACACATTGCATAACTACCTAAAAGGCTGTAAAAATAAAAAATCTAAGGTATAACTGTTTTGTGAGTTCCTAACTGCATAAACATTTTTTCTTTGTTAAGACCATACTGATAAATGCAGCAGTGGTCATTAGCGAGAGTGCGAGATACTAACAAATATCACAACCCTTATGTATCATATCCGTATGTGTGAGTTTACCTTGTCATGCCTCGGCTTTCCTCTTTGTATCGTTGGGCTGTGCCTCAGCGACTGCCAGTGTTTCTTCATCGCTAGCGGCTTTCCTCTTTGTAGGTGTGTTTTATTTTTCCTAAGAAAATAATAAAAATTATTTGATTTTGACTCGTTTTAGTCTTTAAAAAGTCAAAGATTGAATCAATGGGTTTGGATCTTGGAACCTGGTAATGACAATCTTATGGTTTATATGATTATTTGAATATTTTTTACAGTCTCGTGATTAATCACTGTCAATTTATATCAACACATAATCCAAAATATGAAAGAAAAAAAGGTAGTTCTCGGTCCTCACCTTAGCATCGAAGAAAAAATCAAAAGCAAACAAAACAGTCGTGATCATGATGGTACTTTTGAATCAAAAATCAGTTGTGATCATGATGGTAATTTTGAATCAAAAGCAAACTAAACATGTGTATTGTAATTTTGATTCTAAGTCAAAATTTGATGAAACAGTGAATTCGAATATATTAGTGACTAATGAAATTTATTATATTATAATCTCAGTTGTGATTATGATGGTCAGACTGAGTATCTGATCAATGCCTTGTTAAAAAAAAATGCCTTATACATTTTTGATCAATACCTGATAAATGCCTTGTATATTTTTTATTCTAAGTCAAACTTTGACATTAATGCATTATATAAAAAAAAAACATTGTTTTGATTATAATGGTCAGACTGAGTACCTGATCTTTTTGGGCCAAAATGTTTTGAATTACTATGAAATAGGAATAAAAATCAGGCGTTAGGTAACACCCATTAGAAATTTTAGCTTAAGTATGAGGAGACAAACCGAATGATTAACATGCACCATTTTCTTATTATACTTCATGTGTATACACATACTAAGATAACCTGTCAATGCACAGCCAAAAGAGTAATAGCTGTAGCATGACAATTAGAATGTTGCACGACATACTTCGTGACAAACGCAAAGTGATTCTTGTTTCAGGGGTTACTGATCCGCATTAAAAAAAAAAACAGCAACATAATCATCTTTTAAACCATATGCATATAGACAAATTGTTGTTACCTTTTGGTTGTAGAATGGTACAACAACTTTCTTGCAACAACGATTTGTATACCCAAAGAAGACCTCGGTTCAATGAATAAAGAATTTCAAGATGCCCTGTCTGACCATTGTAGGCTCTCCCTTTGCCACCGCTAGCTGCTGTATACTATAAATAAAAATATAAGGCTAAGATAATAGAAGTTAAAGCTTTCATGGAGGAGTTTTACCAACCTGATCAGATGAGGCCTTTCTTTATGTCTTAAATGCCTTAACCAAAGCTTTCAGATTTATTTTTACCAACAAATTATGAAAATAAATATCTGACCTGTAAATTAAGCCAAATATCATTCTTATCAAAAGCAACACTAAATATGAAACCTCACACTAAGAAGATCAGGTCCAACCTAACCAAAGGAAAAAAAAACATAAAATACAAAATTTTAGTTGCATACCAACCATAAAGACAATTGAATGGATTACTACATTAATATAAACAGAGATAGAAGCTTTCATCATAAAAGGCGAAGTCTTAGCTACCTACCAACCTAAGACACTTGAAATGAGCATTGCATTTACATAAATAAAGACATCAGCTCTAATATGCTTGCTTATATATAAAAACTCTTAATTAAGTACTAATACCAATCTTTAAGTAGCTATGTAAATGTAAGATTAGTTATAATTAAACATCAAAACCCAACTCATTGCAAGATTTAGTTTCTCAAAGGTCAATTCAGCTAACGGAATCGTATGAAATCACAAACAATGATTCAAGAACACATATTCACGCCATCGGCCATGATTCAAGGACACATCTTCAAACACACCACCGATGGAGTACATATTTCTCTCTTCTTTGTGTCCTTGAATCATGGTCCATTGAGGGTATCCAAATATTTAGTTGATAATTTTTAAAAAGAAAACTCTTCAGGTCTGAGACTTCTTTTTTTAAAATATTGACACAAAAATTAGACCATTCAAACCAACCAACTCATATAACATCAAAATATTAGCTCTTTATTCATCAAATATCCTACTAATAAATAATATCAACCATTAGAAGCATGTATAAAATTACTTTATTTTAAAATCAAGATTTATTTTATGGTCAAAAATTTAAATCATATAACATCACAAGTATAATGGAATAAGGAAATTCTAGTACTGGCCAAGAGAAACTACTCCTCAAAACCCCATTTCCTTAAACTACTTGAACGAATCAAAACTTACCTTACACCTATTTTATGCTTATAATCATAACATTTACACTCCTTGTTGTTTGAACATACGATCAATTGTATATATCTTATGAAAAAGACATGAAAATATTACAGCAGAAGATTAAATAAAATAACAACCTATAAATTAAATAAATTAATAAATCATTAAATCTTATAGCAGTAACAAATAGTCATTTACTTGTATTAAAGTGTCATCAATTTTACATTTGACTTCTTGTCCGTCTAACAATTTTGCCTTTGACTCCATGACCTTCTAACTCCATGACTCCATGACCTACTACAGTAAAACACCTCACATGAATTTAATTATAAATGTTATATAACCAAAAACATATGTGAAAGTTAATAGAATTTGAGACCATTACTAAAGAAAGAATTAGGACTTAAGTTGAGATGGCTGCAAAATATTAAAGAAATTGCCATGCCAATAAGCAAAAAATCCCATTTACACCCTTCATTTATGGATCAAAATCATAGCCATAAGCAAGTTTATTAGAGAATCAATCTTCAAAGAATGATACATCAGAAAAAAGGTTAATCCATCAGATACGTGCATACGCAGAAACCAAAAACAGATCTGAAAGTTATCAAAAACAGATCTGAAAGTTAATAGAATCTAATATGGCTTTGTTTATTAGAATGTATTTTTTTTTTTAACAATTTTGTGTTGTCACATAATGATAATAATAGGATAGTGAAAATGATTCATTATCTTTTCCATTTTAGATTTTATAAATAACTCATGTATAAATGTATAAAATATACTTACAAAGACTATATTGTTACAATACTAATCTAGTAGTTTTACCTCGTTTTCACGTAGAATGTTGTTCATCATTGCAACTGGAACCTTCATTGATCTTCATTGATGGGTCACCAAGAGGAAGCCAGTGATCACTGTTATGAGGTCTAAGAGCAACTTCATTTAGTAAAATCTGATCCTCTTCAAACATATAAATACATATTAGTATTCACATAAAGTGAGCATTAGATATACAAAATTAATAATGATGACACCCAAGTTAAAACCATTATTAGATGAGCATCGTTATACAAACATTATATTAAACATAAACATAAGTGGATTTTAGTAGTCCAACTTGCTGCAATTAATGGCGCACATATATATCTTTTAGAAGAAAAATTAAGACGGAAAAATCACGGGTAAGAGGGCCTCTAAGATTGTACTTTTTTCAACAAAAAATAGAGATGCATGACTACAATTAACAATGACTAAGAGAAGTCAATTTCATTATAAGAGTTGTTGATAAACAAATTGGGATTGGGTTACATGTATTTGAGTAGTCAACCAAAAGGATATTCTTATATTCCCAAGCACAATAAAATTTTAGTTGACTACTCAAATACATGTAACTCAACCAAACTATACGTCACTACCTGCAAACAGAAATGAAAGAATACAATAACTTGGCTCCCTTTTGAGAGGCAAGCCTCTGGAAGATGCCCAATCGATTAATCTGCATTTTAAATGAATTTAAACATGCATACATATAGAATTATAAAAATCTAAGATATTGATGGGAATGGCTCAATGTTAGTGCAGGCTCCCATCTTAATCCCAATCCCAATCCGAATTATAAAATCCTTCCCTTAATAAAACTCATTTTCAGTCATCATATAAATTAGTTCATATTAAAATAGATTCATCCTAAGACAGTAATGACAAATCCACATGCAATTATAGGAATTAATTTTATACTGAAGCCAAAATTACAAAAGAAAAAAAAAGAATCGAATGTGTTGTATTTATTCTTACAATGTTTTCCTTAACACTAATAACCACTTTAGAAACTCTATCAGTATGAAAAACTTTTGAACTCACAAAAGACTGTGCATACACTTGGAAGAGAATTTCATGTGAATTTAAGAAGAAATAAATTAGGTCATAAAAGAATCAAAACATAGCCAAACATGCAATACCAGAAACAAACAATCAGTGAATCAATCAGATGACGTAATTACCAAATTGAAACAAAAAAATCCCATTTACACACTTCCTTTCTGGATCAAAATCACAGCCATAAAATGCTGATGGTCCCATAATGTATATGGTTTCTTTCTACTCAACTCTATTAACTGTTACCACATGTAGTATGTGTAATATCCTTCTGTTCCCAAAACTTTTAACTCAAACTTCCACATAGCTTACACGCATTAAACAACTAAATGAATGTATCACAACATCATACGATCAATAATCGAAGAAAAGATAATATCAGCTATTTAACACTTACCTTTCCTGTCGTTAACCTCCAGGTCAGCCATGATGGTTTAGAAGATTAAAAACTCTCCAGCAACAAAACTAAATCAACAACAATTGAAAACGTTTGGTCCTCAGATTTCACTTGGTTTACATCAGCCAATCGATATACTAATGTAATCGCCAAATTAAAGCAAAATTGAGATTCACATAACTTTAACCTTTTTTAATCAAATAAACGATCTAGTAATCATGTGAGATAAAAGCAGGTGCCGATACAACAAACGATTCGAAAGCAAACCTGCTATTACAGAGGGCGAAGAGCCAGACAGGAGGAGCTCGAGCAAAGCGGAGTAGTATGTATATGATTGATTAGCGTATGTGAAAATTGGGGAAGAAATCAATTCTGCATAAGCTTAACCTAATAGCAGTTTTGGTCTTTCCAATTTGACCTTCAAGTGCATTCAGAAACAGAAGAACATCCCATTAACATGAAATTCATCAACTCCATTCAGAAACAGAACAGTGAAGAAATTTTATTTCAGCTCTTTGTAGAAATCAGAGAAGTAAACAACATAACGAACGTTTGCCATCGACATAAAAAACCCTAATCCCTGAAAGCAGGAAAATTTTAGAATGTTCTAGCTTCCATCAGCATCATATATCTAAAAGTCAACTCCTTGGTCCTAAGTGATCTGCAAAATCAAACGAATAATCTAATGAAACAATAGTTAAAACCCTTAAAGCACAAATAGTAAAAAGACTAACCTCTATACGAACTGCTAAGCATTCCTGCATAACCTATAGCAGACCAGGGCAGATCGTGCACAGAAGGTAAAGAGGAAAATACACAACTTATTATGCCCAGTGTAATCAAACTCCAATATTTGGGTAACAAATGTATGAATCCCCATTTATAATCTTTAATCTACCAAAAGTTCCAAACTTGAGAATACCTTATAAGCAAACAATACTATTATTTCTTAACTGCAGCTTTTCCTCGATAAAAGATTTTAAAATACCAGTAAATAAAAAAAATTGATATGCATTTTCAAAGTGATTATGTGATCATGATAAGCATAATTGCAAAACATAGAGCTCTGATGTGCTTTTGTTGTTTGTAAGATGGAATTTCCAAAATATCATGACAATAAAAATTGTAATAGTCATACTAATGACTCTAACCCAAATGTAGCCAAAACCTTTAAATTTTTTGCAGTGATTTCTAATTGAAAAACAACCACTACCACATATAATAGTTCATATAAAGCGAGAATCCATTACAATCCATTAATGACAAATTCGATCTGCTAATACATAGACGAACCCACACATAAGAAGAAAAAATTAGGTTATAAAAGAATCTAACCAAATCTAAACATTCCAAGACAAAAAACCGACTATTAGATGATGCAAGTACCAAATTACGACACTAAAAGAACGACATACACCCAATCGATGACAACATACCTCCAAGAGAAGGAAAATGCAAAACTTCTTCACTTTTGTTAGAAACCCTAGGTCCGGATTTTTAGAAACCGTCCAAACATCCAGCACACCACACCACCACCGACAACCACGGCGAGCACAGAGACACATGCAGCGACCACACACAAATTGAGTACATTGTCAAGTCGCCGACAACCACCGCTATACAGCCATGACGACACACCGGTAACAACGACGACGAAACCGTTGACATCTCAGATCCGAAGAACACCGCCAGGAGATGCGTAGAAGGAAACCCAACAGGTGGCCACGAAACCGTTAACAACGGCGTTAGAAAACCCAAGCAACAAACCCTAGATGGTGACAGATTCATCGCTATAACAGATTCATGTCAAACACCAGCAAATGTTAAGATAGAAAGCCAGATTCAAGCATTTTTTGCTCAGAATTTGAGAGAGAGGGACGATGAATTCGTATGTCTAATATCTCCGGTGTCAAAAATTAACAGAGAGAAAGAGATGATATGAGGAGTTTTGGGAGGCACGATTCCATAGGAGAGTTTGGGATTGTATATAT